>CM051373.1:11989511-12039511 GCA_028015245.1 Cardamine occulta | reverse complement strand
ACCAACAAGTCCTGTCTAAATAATCTCTGGAAAAGTTCTGCAGGGTGAAACTAACATTCATGACGAACACATAAAATACATACAACTCAAATTAAAGAGTTTGGCCTTGATACATTATGCAGAAGGTTTGGAGAAATACCATGAGGAAGTACATTCCATGCAATTGTATCCGTCACTGCAGTGAAAATCCAGTTCAACTCCCCTAACAATGTCTTACGGTCATTTTGGCGGCCTGGAATCCTGTCAATAAGTGATTCATCGATAATTTCTTTAAGAAGAGAACGCCTGCAGAACCTGCAATGGAAAGCCTCTGGTGAGAGCTGCAAGCTAAACTGAACAGCATAGTTCCAATCAACCATATCTAACATAAATAAAATAGTACTCTATTTGATAGAAAACAGTTGCAAAGAAGCCCAGAACTGAAACTGCACAGCCTCAGTAGCAATGAGTTATAGAATAAGTACCATAGACGGAGAAGGCTATCAATCAGGATGATATCATATATCTTTTGGTCTTATCAGAAATACTTGGCCATTACATAAGTCATATGCAAAGTAACTTGGCAGCTACAGGTAATTATCTGTCCCGATTATTTCACAACTCTCATGAAATGCTGCTTTACTCACCCCACAAAACTAAAACATAAGCTGATATGCATAAGGTCTTAACTAAAATACTAATCCACTTGGTCTCGTCAGAAATACTTATGCCAAAACGTTTTGATGTTACCTCATGTTGAAGCAAGAATATGCTAGCTAAGATTCCTACAAACTAGCTAGGCGAAACTCAAATTAGCTTTGTAGGAAGAAAACATGACATCCGAGACCGCAAAAAAAAGGTCAGAGATGGAAATAGGATTTACCATTTTAACGCCATTTTAATGGGTGTTGTGAGGCAAGAAGTAAAAACATCAGCTGGAAATTCAACGCTCTGAGGAAGTGTCTCATGTACATCACAGGCAGCAAGTAGAATACAGTCCCTTGAGGAACCAGAAGAACCCCAATCTTGAAGCTATAGGAGTAAATGAATTTTATCAACTTGTGAAACGGCAACTGCAGAATCAGGTCCTAAACTCGACAGGAAGGTGTGTTATATGGGTAAAGTGGTTGTTTCCTTTACCTCAGCAAAGGCGTTAAGAATCATCCTAGCAGCAGAGCAGTCAAAAACGTAGATGGAGGGTGTCTTCAACCAGGAATCAAGCTCGCTGATTGGCAAGGGAATGTACTGTGTATAACTCTGCTCAAACAAAGGATCAGTCAGCACATGGTAACAGACGAGGAGGAAGTCCAGAAGATGGTAGAGAACAGAAAAAACTAGTAAAAACAGACCTTGTTGAATACCCAAATTTCACCATTAGCTGTAGGCTTTGGCACACCATGCCCATTATAATGGAATAGAACTCTCTCGGTCTTTGCATATTTTCGACAAGTCAAGCATAGCTTCCTCACCTCATCGACCGTTGGATCTAATTGAACCTTATAGCGGGCCTGAGAAAAAACATAAAATAAAAATGAAAAGTGAAACTTAACAGCACAACAATGGAAGGGTGCGGGTAAATAGAGCATCACCCTTGGTTGCCATCTCTCATACTGAGTGCTCAAATTTTTTCCAATTGTCTCGAGAGCTTTAGGCGGGGCCATGGAAAATGGATCTGCCATCAGATAAAAGAGAAAGAAAATTGATTGTGGCGACAAAAAAAACGATAAACACACAAATAAAGAGTGTAGTAAGATTGAGTTGGCCAAAGATTTTAACCTATCCAGGCCTCGATTCTAGCACATGGAGATATCTTTATAACATCCGGTGGATCAACAGTAATGTTCAAACATAGAACTAAAGCTACACATCCTGTTTTCATCTGCAAAGAAGATGAATAAAAGTCAACAAAGAATATGAAACTTGCAAGAGTTCCCCTAGCAAACAGATCCAATAAATGCAAGATTTAGCTTACGCTGAGATATATAATTCTTTTTGAATAGACAACGGGATTGAAACGAAAAAAGTATTTTGGTGCCACTTTCAGAACTTTTGCATCATTAAGATCATCTCCAAAATAAAACGCTAGCATAACCTTCCTAAGTTAACATCACCCAACATAGTAGGGAACAATAGCAGATTGTATCATGAGCTCTAGATAATGTAGTTGTTCTATGAACCTCTTTCATCGTCAGTTGCACTAAACAGAAAGATCAATGCTTGCAGCTAACAACAATGTTCAATCGAAAACTTACTCGCTCTTTAAGCCGCCATTTGGGGACCAATACGATCTCGGAAGTCCCCAAGGGCCCAGAAGCCTCGGATGCGTCGTGTCGAAGCTCGCAGAGCACGATAGTCTGAGGCAAGTATGCCATGCTGGTGGCGGTGGCGGCTCTCTCCGTTGTACCATTACCGTAGCTACTGCTTTTAGCCTCGGAATCCTTTCTCCGCGAAGCGATTGAAGAATCACCATCATCGTGAGTGGAGACACAGTCGTCGTCGTAACGGTGATTGGAGACCAAAGAAACAGAAGATTGCGAGAACCGAGACACCATTAAGTCTCCTAATGCCATCCAAATCGGAGAACACACCCGAATAAAACACCCCCCAAAATCCGGTAAATCAAATCCTGAGCCCTAGCTATTTGTTTGGATTGGGCGAGAGACGGAAATAAAATACAAGTGGAGAAGGAGAAAGCCAGATCAATCAACAAAGCCGCTGCACCAGCGGCGCAAGAGCAGAGAACCCAGCTCGAAAACCCCCTCAGATGGACAGAGAAGCGGAAGCAAAAACCCTAGGAATCTAGTTACGGAGGATGAAGAACGATGATGGCTACGACGGAGATTGATGTGGAAGCGGCGGCGTATACACAGTGGTGGTGGTGGCGGTGATGGCGGCAGAAGAGAAAAAAAGGTAAAGAGAAAGTGAGGATGCGAAAATTGGGATTTTGTCAAGAGAGAGACAAAGGGAAAGTCTTCAATGCATTTGCGGGTCTTTCCTCTTCTCTCTCATTCTTTTTCTCCTTTCCGTTTTTAGTTTTACCCTCTTGAGATTAAATTCCACTCTTATTAATAACAAATTTAATGTATAGTTTTTAGATATCAAAACTGAAATTTTGTACGTATCATTGAGCAAATATTTAAAGAACACCATCAACGGACCGAGTAATTAATTGACGAAATAATTGTAAATACAATCTGAGAATCAGATTGGTTGACGATTTAAATCCAAAAATAAATTTAACTGCCAGGCTAAAAAAACTCTGGAGATCAGCTTCTATTATAAACCTTTCTCACGGTCTCTTAGAATTTCTGTTACGACTTGTAATTACATAAAAATCCAAAAAGTAACAGTGAAACAAGACAAAAGTACTAAAACGATTGAGAACAAAAAAGAAGAAGACTATGTAGCTCTCTCTATGTTGTCTAAATTGAATTGTATTCTCATAAGCTCAGTGTTAAGTGAGTTGCCCATAAACTCTTTGGATCACCTCTACGATAGAACACATATCGTTCCGTACATGTGGAGATCATTATGGTGCACACTTCATAAATCTATTCGTCCGTTCGAATTTCCCGCATTAATCACACCTACGTCAAACTATCGTTTAAGAAGGACAAATTATCTATATTTTCTCCATAATTAAACCTTCATTTCATACAGCAACTCCTTGTCTGCAAAGATCCTAAAAAGCAAATCCATATCAACAAAAAATAAAATAAAGTTGCCTTTTAACAACAACAAAAAAATAATAAATAGAATATTCCTTCCTACATTGAGCTTTGCAAATTTTACCCTACAAATCTAATATAGATTATACACATCGAAATGTACCAATTTATTTCCATCAATTCAAAATTTGTGAAATTTATAGAGTTGTCGTATTTTGTCAAGCATCTACGATCTGCTATTAAGTGCTTGATTGAAAGATTCGATCAATACTGCGCATTATAATTCCAGAAAAGAAAAAAAAAACTGCGCATTATATATAGTTTATCGTAATTACTAATTAGTATAATATAATCTCCAACGGTTTCTTCATTAATCGTAAATTACGATTTCTGGTCTTCTAAACTCGCTAACAGCATCACCAGCACGATTTGAAAAATTCAATATACATGTAGGTTAAATTTCCCTATAGAAAAGGTTGGGTTTAAATTCAGTTTTAATCAAAATATGAGGTTCCGTTTTGCAATTTTCCCATTAAATAATCAATTATGGACAGAAACATCGAGCTATACGTTTTGGTTGTCTGAATAACATCATCAAAGGCCAGATCTAAAGTCAGCAGAAAACGATCACACCTCTCTCTTTAGTCTCTTTGACTTCAGAATCTCGAATCGAGAAAATACAGATTCGATGATGAGAAAGACACTGAGCATACTTGAAGAACTCATCTTCGTGCTGACGAGTCTAGTCTCAGCAATCACAACAGCTCTCCGGACGTCGCCTTCCTACTCCGCCGCAACTTCCATCACCTCGCCTTTGATAACAAACCGCTTTGCCCCACAGGTTTATCATTGAAATTTTACTCGAATCTCGAAACTTCGGATATATGTATATATTTGCTGCATATATCATTCGAGAATATATAGCAGCGACTTTGTTATATATAGGTTCTATTAAGTGTATACACTTGAACTTTTAATTGCTTGTTATATATTTGAATAAAGACCAATTGAAAGATTGTAATTTTACTTTTTGTACTGTGTTATTTATATATACACACACAAGGGTGAATCATGAATGATCATGAGAGATATCAGATAAAGAGACTAAATCACATCTTGGAGATGGCGTGATCCATCGCATCCACGAGGAAATCTACAAATTTTAAGAGATTTGAAAGAACATATTTAAATCATAAATAGATAAAAAATAATGAAATAGAAGAAACAAAGTTGAACATATTTAAACTAATGGAGCTAACCAGCATCGGCCAGGGTGAAGCAGAGTGGAGGAGTGATTCTGAAGACGTTCCCGTAGAATCCACCTTTCCCCACTAACACTCCCATTTCTTGATACCAAAAGATTCGTATTAAACGCTATATCTTGAATGCATAAGTATTAATATATATGATGAGTGATCAGTTATCAGTTTTTTGGGTTTAGATAAATAGTAACCAAATCTACTACAGATCAGTTTAAATGGATGTAGTTGGTTTATAGTTGTATATATGTTCGAAGGACTTTAAATTTGGTTATCACATTATGGACTTATTATTTCTTTTTGTTGGATCGGATTTTTCGGATTGGATCGGTTTGGTTTAGGATTACACACAACACAACTAACCTTTCATTTGATCCATTAAGTGAAGAGTCTCTGTTTTAGCAGGAGTTTTCAAGTCATGGTCTCTGACAAACTCGACTCCTAGCATCAATCCTCTCCCTCTCACGTCTCCGATTACTAAACACAGTAATTAAAGAAAAGACAACATTTCAACAAACAAACAAAACTAAAAATGTTGTGTTTAATTTGGACAAGAAAGAACTCACGTTCATGTTTGTTTTTGAGTAATGTAAGTCTACGTTTGAGATGTGAGCCAACGAGGCAAGCGTTCTCTTGGAGCTTCTCTTCTTGAATGACTCTAAGGACTGCATGTCCTGCGGCCGTGCACATTGGGTTTCCTCCGAAAGTATTAAAGTAACTCCGGCGGCTTAAAACGCCGGCGATCTCCGGTGTTGTCACCACCGCTCCAAGTGGTATACCGTTCCCGATCCCCTGTAAATTCAAATTAGAATTGATGATGATAATTAATGATGCGTGAATCATGACGATGAATGATAATGGTGAACCTTGGCCATAGTGACAATGTCAGGGATAACACCATGGGATTGAAACCCCCAGAAATGGGTTCCGGTACGAGCGAAACCGGATTGAACTTCATCGGCGATGCAAACTCCTCCGGCTCTCCTAACGATGTCGTACACCGCCGGTAAGTATCCCGGAGCAAGCTCTACGATTCCTCCAACTCCCTGTTACAGCATCTCGACAACATTACATGCATATACATTACCATAATCAGACCCTTTTCGAAAAAATTACAAATTGATCTTACCTGAATAGATTCGCCGATGAAACCGGCGACTTGACCGGAAGTTCCGAATTGGATAAGGTCGTGTACGTCACTCGCGTATTTTTCACCGTCCGATCCGAATATTCCTCTGTAGGGGTCTGGATTAATAGCGTGATGAACTCCACTCTGTTACAAAGTTGATACCTTCTTAATATAAACTCATTCAATTCCAATCTAACAGATTCAAACATCCTATTGAATTTTAACGAGCCAAGTCAAAAACATCTATTAATCCGCAACATCTAATAGCCTAATTGTTTGAATGGGAAAAATAACCTGAACGACGTTGAATTTCCAGTTGGACTGAGCAGTGGCTCCCATAGTGGCAGCTGCGTTTCCATGGTAAGAGTTCCTAAGTGAAACGACATCGTTACATCCCGTATACAGCCTAGCCATCATCATCGCCAGCTCATTTGCCTCCGTACCCGAATTTGTGAAAAACACCACCTACATAGTCATGTGCCCTTGCCTTGCTGATCAAGTCATCGATCAACCCTAATACAAAAACCTTTATCACACAAATTCAAACGAGTTTTTTTTTTGTTGGTTACCTTGAGATCTCCGGGAAGATTGGAGACGAGGGCTTCAGCGAAATCGGAGATGGTGTGGTTAAGGTAAAGAATGGTTGAGTGTTGAATAAGCTTTAACTGTTTGATAACGGAGTTCACTACTTCCGGGTGGCTATGGCCGCACGAAACCGTCGCTATTCCTCCGAAGGCATCTAAATATCGCCGTCCCGTCTCGTCGAATACATACTGCATCTTTCCCTCCACAATGTTTAACTATTATCATCAACAGTAATAAAAAAAAAAAAAAAAAGGTAAGCAAAGCGTCGTCGTTTTATGATGGAGAATAAAAGCAGTCGTTTTGCGAAGGAAAATGAAAGCGGCGTCGTTTTTACGGGTGTTTTGTAGAAATGGAATAAAGCGGGGCCGAGGAACTCTCGCCGCTTCGCGATGATCTCTGGGGTGGAGGGACCGTCGTAATCCGGCGGCGAATAATTGAGCGGGGGCATTTTCGGAATTTTAGTTTCGGTATCGGGAACGGGGACTGTTCTCTGAGCTACTGTCTGGGAGAAGCCATGACGTTTGAGAAGATAATTGTTCCGTTTCAGTAGTGAATTAACCGCCGTCGACCTCCACATTTTTTCCACCGCCTTTGAACGTTGCCGGAGAGCTTTAGAGAGAGAAAGAGAGATGATTGAGCGTATAAATTATGGCAGAGTTACGTTCTTCTATAAAAAGGCGTGTTTGATACGAGTAAATTATTATGAACAAAAGCGTATCCGTTTTTTCGCATTTTTTTAATGAATAAACTGCTTACTAATGTCCATGATCGCAGTTTAATATAATGGATTACGTATTTATCTTACCTAAGTATAACCTAAATTAATTTGAAACTCGCTATAATACATGAAAATATACTTTAAAACTCTACTTATTCGGTAAAAATTATGATCATGGATAAGACGAGCAAGTAAGCACACTAACCCCAACCATAGACATGATGTCACGGTTATATTTATTATTTTGTTAGTTCCAGTTGGCTTAACTTGTAGGATAGATATAAAAAAATGGAAAACTTGTAGGATAGTGATAGTCTGATACGTGGTTCTATACAACGAATCACGTATACAAGAAGATGCACTATATGTTTGAAGCATTTGTTACTTATCATACTATCGAAACAACTGAATCATGATTTTCCTAAAAAAGTTAAAAGGTTGTGTTGTTATGAAAATTCAGTAATTTTCGTAAGCAACCATTATTTCTAACTAGCCAATTGCAAATATTCTACGTTTTATTTCAATACACGGTTTATAATCAGCCCATCATGAACCTGGACACAAACTGATGTATAGATTCGTAGTTCACTTGTCGTTGTATTATGAAAGTGAAACTATCAACCTACGAAGCCCATATGATAATAATTTTGAATCACTGATTCAAATAATTGAGCAAACACAATATTCTATAATTTTCTATATATTTTCACTTGAAATTGCTTTAAATTTAAATGATCCAATCAAACTGTTACGTATGGAAAGAAACTGAAACAGACCTGCTAATCTTATCTCCTGTCAATCTCATTTTGTATATTCTCATCGCATCTTGTATACCATGTATTCACACTTTTTTTTCTTTAATGCCATGAAAGTTTGAAGACTAATCATCACATGTAGGGATCTGATCGTCTTTTAGCCGTTGTTTTAAGTAACCAATCAAAGTCAAACTAAACGGAGTAATATATTTTGTTTGCATTGGAATCAGATATTTTGTTTTGTTTGCTATTGCATTCCCATTTATACTGTAATTTACAAAAAAATGTTTGACAGAAAACCAATAAAATTCTATATTTTAAAAATGCAAAAAAAAAACCTATCATTCCCTTAGTTTTATGGGTTCCGTTCCACTTTGGCTATAATAAGACATAATCGACAGCACATCATACATCTGAATTCGAGATTTCAAATAAAATAAGATTTGAGTTCGATCGTCGCATCATTCCGGTTTTTTAATCATCACACCAATTGAATTATTACACAATTTTTCAAAACATGCAAAACTATGATTGCCCTACATCCAACGGTAACGTTAAGTATTCAAAGTCTTGAATAAAGACCGTAAATTATGATTAATGTTCTGTTTTAGAAATAGCCAGTTATGCTATGAATGAAACTTGGCCTGGGCAAAATAACCTAACCGAATGTAACCGAACCAAACCGAACCGAAAATGATGGTTTGGTTCGGTTTTGGATAGTTGGTAATATCCGAAAGGATATCCATGGATATGAGATAAATGTCAAAATTTAAAATATATGGTTCTACACAAGTTTCGAACCACTTACCTCAAAGTTATTTTTTCCATGTGCAACCACTAGACTAACAATGAAACTTGACAATTGATTACATTTAATTTTACATAAAGGATTAAGATAAATTTGTATTTTAGGTAACCTAGAAAACATGTATATTTCGGTTAGTTTTCGGTTATTTTGTTAAGTTTTATGTTATTTCGGTTAGTTTTGGTTAGTTTTCGGTTATTTCGATTTCGGTAATTTTGGTTAGTTTCGGTTAGTTTCGGTTATTTTGGTTATTTTGGTTTCGGTTATATAGATTAACCGAAAATAACCAAAATGTTTCGGTTAAATTTCGGTTCTCAATTCTATTATCCGAACCGAACCGAACCGAATGGTATCCGAACCGAAACCGAATCAAAATCTTTTTGGTTCTTATATGGATAATAAAATACCTAACCGAAATAATCGAAAACCAAAATAACCGAACCAAAACCGAACCGATTAATTGTTTGCCCAGGACTAAATGAAACTATCTACCACTAACGACAGAGCTTGAAGAAACCACCGAGAAAGACGGAAAAGTATTTGAGCTCGAGGCGCTATCGAATGAAACATAACCTACAACATTCGTTTTAAGATCGTCTCTACAAGAATCTGATAATCCCCAGTTCCCGTCAATCTGCGGAACATTCTCTTCACCGTTCAAATATCTAAGCACAATTCTCATCGATGGCCGAGATTTTGGTTTCTGATGGCAACAGAGTAATCCCACTACGAGAGCTAACTTCGCCTCTCTGCCATTGAAATTAGATCCGAGTTTCTGATCCACGGCGCTAAGGATTCCTCCATTTGTGTGAAATTCCATGACCCAATCAGCTAAGAATACGTCCTCTGAATTCGTTGGTTTATTCCCAGACACGATTTCTAACAACACAACGCCAAACGCGAAAACGTCAGACGCGGTCGAGCCTTTGCCGTTACGGGTGAACTCAGGTGCCATGTATCGTAAAGTCCCAACGACTTTCGTGGTCTGCGTTAGCCTCCCGCGTTCGTAAAGCCTCGCAAGTCCAAAATCGCCTAATTTAGCGTTCATCTCTGCATCAATAAGAACATTGTTCGGTTTCACGTCTCTATGAATCACAATTTGTTCCCATTCTTCATGGAGATACAACAGTCCCGACGCGATTCCCTTTATAATCTCGAAACGAACGTCCCACGACAAAACGACACCGTTTCTTCTCGGCGTTTTGTACAGCAGCGAGTCAAGGCTTCCGTTGGGGATATAATCGTAAATTAACAAGAGATCGTTTTTTTGTTTGCACCATCCTTGAAGATTCACGAGTTATTCACGAGTTATCTTGAACTTGTTGACTTTGATTGTATGAAGTAAGAGAACATTGAGTTTAAGGAAATTTCAATTATGGACATGTTCTTATAAAGTTGTAAGACGAAGAATTAGAAATGTTCAAAATTAGAAATGTTCAAAGTCAAGGTCTTTTGGACTCTCTGTGTGATCGGTTTCGAACCATTTGTGTGGAGGAGATGACTTACAAAACAATTTTCATTATAGCAAAGGAGTTATTATTATTTTGCACCAAAAAGAAGAGCAAAGGAGTTATTAAATTATTAAATTAAGTCCACCAAGAAAAAAACAAAGTCCTAGACAAAACAAAAATTATTAAATTATATGGTTAACCTGAGCTTTATTGGTCAAAAAGAAAAAAAAACTGACCGTCACTGACTCATAAATTTTGGTTAGCCCACTATGGAAAGTGAAACTAACGGGCTTGGCCCATTCTTCTTTTAAGCAACAGAAATCACAGTCTAACAAATTAAAGTGAAAATCAAAAATCAAAATTCAGATCTTTCCTCTTCATCTCTCCCTCTTCTCCTCGTTTCGTTTTTGTTTTTGAATTTTCCTTTTTTTGTCTTCTTCTAAAGAGTAATTCTCCCGCTGAAGGTTTTTGTGGTGCGGATAATCTGGAGCTAGGGCTTCTCTGTGAGATAGTGGATTTATCATTATCCGCATAAGAAAATGGGAAATGCGTCGGAGAATTTCGATATCGAGGAACTGATGTCTTATGCAGACGATTTGATCAACTTATTGAATGTTAAGAATGGCTTTGATGTGGTATCGCAAAGTCTCGAGCAGTTAAAAGCTCTCAATTTCGCTTGCGACGAGGATTTCAATCAGATACAAGGATCTATTCAAGGTCAGTTTTTTCCGATTTGATAAAAATTTCGTGGCTTTAGCTGGAGATAGTTTGTTCATTGTAATTCTGACTGATAGTGTTCAATTGAGTGAGGATTTTTGGTTTTTAAACTTTTTTTAACGCAGATTGTAAGAAGAAAGTAGATGTTTGTAAGAAGAAAACGGAGGAAGCATATTCAGATGTTGCGGCTGTAGATGAAATTGAATGTCTTCAGAAAGAGCTTGAAGAAGAGATGGAACGAGAGTGCAAGCTTAAGGACGAGCTTAGATAAGTATTGTTTGATTTCAGTGAAGTTATTCTAGTTCATTGATTCAGTGACATGAAAAATCTTTGTTTTTTTTTTTGTCAATACAGTTGTCGCTGATGAACTCAAAGACCTGAATGCTCAATTGGCATCGATTGAGGAACATAAGCAATCTATGAAGAGAAAAGAGCGGGACGACATGAGAGCTGAGTAAGATCTACAAACCCTATTATTGCTATTTCTTCTTGTGAATTTTGCTTACATTTGTTTTTCTCATTCCCTCTTTTTTCTCTGCAGGAAAAAGCTTTCTATGTATGCTTCTGTCACGAAAGTAATACCGGACATTGATGATCCATCAAAGATCTCAGGCTGTATCCTCTCTCACGTTTTTTTTATTAGTGACAAATCTTATTTACTGTTATCTTTTAAATGTTTTGAATCCTTGATTACGAAATTCTATTAGATATGGTAGATCGCGAAAAGAGGGTAATTGAGAAGTTTCATTTCAAGACAAATAAGATGACGGCATACGAGACATGTAACAGTATCTGGAGCATTATAAACAAGCAATAGACAAACTTGGCAACAGTTCATTTTTATGATATATCTGTTTGATCAGTCTTGTTTTTAGCTTAGCAACCAAAACCTCTTTACCTACCTACCTACCTATGATTTCTTAGATGTAAACACAATCTGCTTAGTTAACTTTGGATTTTTGTGATTTGATTATGGATCTTTTTCTCCTGTAATATCATTATCATCTATGAATATCTCCTCCGAAAGTTTCAGTGTGATTCTAGATGTGCAAATACCTCTAAAATCCAAAATCTTTAGCCCTTGTTGCAGCTGCTGCTACCGTTTTCTTGATTATTTTTTGTGTGCAGATTGATGCAAGTTCAGATTTTGGTAGTTCAAATCCAAAAGGAACAGAATTTGCCGTATAACAGTTTTTTTTTTTTTTCTATACGGTTCAGTAGATTTTTGAACGCCTTTCGGAGGGATTACGTGGTTTTGAATCCAAATCTTGGTGGCCTAGCAAACTTGGGGTTTATTACCTAGCTTCCCCATTGACTTATGGAAACTGCTTATTGTCTCCACTGAACAACCTATTGTGTTTTGCCATTTTCTGTGATTGGGGTAGATTTTACAGGCCAGAGAATGAGATCCAGTTTAGCAAGAGTTAATACATTATGAAGTTGGGATTATGTTGTCCCTCTAATGAAAACAGTTGCAGTCTCGCAGAGATACAAATCGCCGTAGCCAGAGTCTTTGTATTATTGATGAATATTGTCACTGCTCGTCTCACAAAGATGGTCTGTTCTCCCTTATCCCTTTAAATTTCTGATTTTACTGTTTTTTAATTTCGTGCAATGACTACTATTTTCTGGAGTATTTAGAGAAATGATGTGAAATTACAATGCATACTCCTTTTGAGTGGGAAGATCAGCAGATGGCATTTGTGAAATCTCTTCCGTGAAATCTTATGTTGGAACTTCACTGCATACATGAAAATCTATCTACTTATCATGTTACTTACCTTGGGATCAACTTCAATAATACTGGAGCTTTAATAGTGATCCTGTTGTACTTGTATCTCAGTTTCAGATATGTTCTTCACATCTTCGGCTTTCGGAGGGAGCAAGGGCAAGACGATTATTGTGACCTCATGGTCTTAACAAAACAGGTACCTTCTGCAACTTCAGGTTTCACTAGTGGCTTTAGATAGATTTAGGTTTTTACTTCTTAGTCTTCTTTAGGGGCCAAATTGGAAACAGATATCTTTATTGATTAAGCTTACGTTACGACTTTAGTACGAAAGTAACAAAACTAACTTCAACACATAGGAAATCTAAAACCTTACAACTAAATCTTATTTTTTCATAGCTTCCAATCTAAAACTTCTTACAAAACCGTCCCTTTTCTCAGCATTGGTAGAAAACTAAAGTTTAGTTTATAGAAGCCTCTGGTCTAAGTGCCAAACTCCTGCAAAAAAGGAAAAAAAACAAACTCAAAACTCAGTTTCCAAGTCCTAAGAGCTCAACACCCACAAACCCAAATGATGGATTTGATATCCACTTCATCTCAATTGGTAAGAATTAGAAAAAACAAAAGAGAGGGTCCTGATTCTGATTCATACCATGGCTTTTGCCGACCATCCTTAGTTGGGTGATGTAGTCTGAGATCTTCTTGATGGCTTCGATCTACAAGAAGATCCGCTGGATCAGTCAGAGGCTTTTAAGGTTCTCATTTTAATGAAGACAAATCAATTTCAATAGAACTAATTACTCACCTGCTCTTCAAGATATTCACTCTCAACAAAATCTGCCAACTGGGGATCATTGTTCTCTGTTGCCACCTGTTTTGTTTGTAAAATCAAGGTTAAGAAAATGACTAGTAAATCATATTAGCCTAATCTTGATAGGAACTAACAGTGTGAAGGTTTAAAAGCTTCTCATTAGTCAGTTTCTCAAGAGATAGAGCCAGCTCCATTGCTGAATCCCATTCGAACAAAATAGTGAAATACAAAATAGACAAATTAGTGAAAATAAATTTAAATTAGACTTCCTGTTATTTTTTTTTGTCAATTAGGACCTCATTAAGAGTAATACTTTAGAGGTTTCTTTAATTCTAAAGTTTACCATATAATGCGTCTCCCTTCTCAACATGTTCGAACTCTGAGATGGGTGACACGATCGGGTGGAGTTTTACTCTACCTCCTCTCTTGTTCTGTAATTAGTTTTCAATGTTCTTAAACCAAACAGCTTACATGAATCAAATTTAAAAGAAACAAAAATCATTGTGGAAACTGTGAAAAAAGAGTATGAAACCTGATACTCCATGAGCTTCTCTGCGTGTTCTCTTTCTTGTCGCTTGATTCTTTGAAATATCTGAAATTATAAAGGAAATTAGGAGTAGTGAGAAGATAATAACTTTCTTTTTCTTAAAAATGATTATGAAAGTTAACGATAATTACTTGGCTAAACCCTTAAGAGCAACGTCATCTCTGTCGAAATACGCATACATGGAATGGTATAAGTACGAGACATTGTACTCCACACTGCACAACCAACCCGTGACCAAAAAAAGTGACTTAGGTAGATGGCAATTATATTTGAAGGTAAAAGTTAAGAAAATAACTATGATGTGACTTAGAAGTGCTAAAACATGAGTATTTTCTAGTTAGCTGTGATATCTTGTATGTAGAAGTGTTAATTTTTATTTTGTTGTTGCAAAAGATTTATAGCTAATAAGTTGGATGATGCTTACTTGATTTGCTCGTTAACAGCTGCCTCGCAAGCTTGTGCGTATCTTTGGCGAGCGAGGGAGACATGAGCGGTGGTTGGTATGGCTAGATCAGCTTTCTTTATCTCCTTGAACGGCTCGAATATAACTCCGGTCATCAAGTCAGCTGTTGCTGCTGCCACCACCATGGATCTCCTTGCCGGTTTCCTCTCTTGTGGAAATCTCAGAGAACTGGCAAGAGAAGTAGTGGTACGGGGGAGTTGTGGCGTTGCTGGTTTAGTGGTAAATGAAGGAAGTGCCCTTGAAATTGAAGCGGCTTTGATCAGTTTATGAGTATTACTAGCTTGCGTTGTGGATGATGAACTAATGAAGAAGAAAGGGTTTTCTTATAAAGGAGGGAAATTGAGTGTGATGACGGTTGGAAGAGATCCACGTGTCGGGATTATGATAGAACCACATTTACTGGCGTGTGGTGGCCTCATGGTTTATCCATTGGGACAGTGTGAACACGAGGATATTCCATCCACGTCAGCATGTCACAGACAATTATATATTCCTTCCCTTCCTTAAAAATTGATGTTTTAGGTTTTTATTTGTTTCACAAATATATAAGTTTTAGATTTCAATATAAAAATTATGCTTGTTTACCAGTTTTACACTTATTAATTAAATACAAAAAATAATTATAAAAGAATTTATTTTGAAATAATAATATTAGAAGAAAGATATATTTGGTATTTTAAATTTATTTTTAAAATGTGTGAAAAGTTCAAAATATCAATTTTTAAGAACTGAGAGAATATATTTTTTACTGTCAAAAACAAATTTTGTCTTTCACTTTGCTACGTGTCAAAAATTAATTGGGTCTTAAAAGTGTTGTACAAGTAACGAAATGAAATGAATCGGTGATAGAAGAAAAAACACCTCCGATCTCGGCGAGAGAGAGATACGATCACTGAGAGAGAATGGATCAGATCTTGAACAAGGTAGGATCGTACTGGTTAGGTAAGAAGGCGAACAAGCAGCTCGATTCCGTCGGTGACGATATCAACGTGAGCGTCCCTCTACTCTTTCACTACTACTGAGTTCTGATCTCGATCCGATGCTTTTGATTTCGACAATTTTCTAGCAAATCTGTCATATGTTCATTGGATCGTATAAGAGTTTACTGTAATTATTCAATTTTGAGGTCGTTTGTGATAATATTAAGTGAATTTTGTCGTAAAAGGAACAAGATCTTAAGAGTAGATAATAATACTGATTCTCGTTTTCATGTTCATCTAGAGATTTAAGATGAAACCAATGGATTTTCTGCAAGTAAAACATGACTTGCGTTTACCTATTAGTTCAATTATGCAATGTTGATCTGCAGTGACCTGTAACATTCTTTGTTCCAGTCTTTGTCTACGAGCATCGAAGGAGGAACAAAATGGTTGGTGAACAAAATCAAAGGTTGGCTATTTTTACTCATTCTTGCTGTTTCATTTGGCATTTAAGGAGCTGCATCATTGCTCAAAAAATCCATATATATATACAACAATTTTCTTTTTATCAGGAAAAATGCAGAAGCCATTACCCGAGTTACTAAAGGAGTTTAATTTGCCTGTGGGGATCTTTCCACGTGATGCAACCAACTACGAGTTCAATGAACAAACAAGAAAACTAACTGTCTTAATTCCATCAATATGCGAAGTTGGCTACAAAGATTCATCAATCTTGAGATTCACCACAACAGTTACAGGATTTCTTGAGAAAGGAAAGCTAGCCGATGTTGAAGGGATGAAGACAAAAGTAATGATATGGGTTAAAGTCACAAGTATTTCTGCAGATTCTTCAAAGGTTCATTTCACGGCAGGGATGAAGAAAAGCAGAAGCCGTGATGCTTATGAGGTTTTAAGAGATGGCGTTGAGATTGATAAATTCTAGCTCTGTTTTGCCGGTAATTCCCAATTCTTTTATCCTCTTTTTCCAATCTGTCTTCTAAGTTTCAAGCTTCTTTTGTGTTTTTCAAAAATTGTTTTTGTATATGCTGAGTTTCAATTAAGTTGGAGTTCATGAATTTGATAAACTGAGGAAGATGGTAACTCAATACACTAAACGATGTTCTTATGTATTTTTGTATTCCTTACTGTTTGACATTAGGACTTGTTTATGATAAGAAATCCTTTAAAACTTTTGAGGCCTGAATAATTTTGCTCAAATTGAAGAAAATAGGAATGATAGATTCATAGATAAAAACCATTAAGAAAAGAAAAGAAAAATACATAGAACACAGTCCACCGTTTTTTTGTTGTGACAATAGACTGAAAACACAAATACTGATGACAAGAAATAAAAGCAGTAGCAAATCCAATTGTAATTAAGGGAAAGAGAGAGGATTACAACTGCGACTCTCATCTCCTAGTAAACAATACCATTTTCCTTATTCAATGGCTTTCTCTTTTACTCTTTTTTGCCGTTTGGTGCCTTAGCCTCAGTTCCCTCCTCGGAGTTAAGCTCCTCCCAAGCTTCGATCCATGTCACCATTCCAGTTGCAAGCTTGATGAAGTAAGGATCAACCTTCCCGAGTTTCTCTCTCACCAGCTTGGCTAGCTCAAGGTAGCATTGTTGCACCGAAGTGCATTCTTTAGGAAGAGTCACGGATTGAAAGAACGGTATCGCCTCTTCCTGCCAAAAGATTCCGTTGTATTCCTTTTTCAGGTTTACGAATGGGTTGCTGGCTTTGCTGTGCCATAAATAAGGCAAACCCGTCTTTATTCCCCATCCCATATGGTCACATATCACCTATATTTTTGGTTAAACGAATAAATTATTTTAAGGTTGATAGCCAAATATAACTGTATTACAATTTAACCAATGCACAAAACAATGGTTATGACTTCTTTCATTAAAATCAGAAATGGATATGTAAATAGGAATTGCATTTGACCATGATATATTATATACACTAGTGGGTTGTGCTAGTGTCGTCACTTAGGCATTATACTTGACCAGAAAAAAAGGATAAGAATAGGATTTACCTTGACACACCAACCAGCCCACATGTCGTCATAACGTCCGATTGGCTGTCCGTCACCCATAAGCCCAAAGTACATGGCCGGACCAATTAGCTCGCGGTCAAAAGCGAGGTTCATACCACACATAGGAAAAAGAGTTCCTTTGGGAATGGTAATGACTGCATCAACATACCTGCATATAACCAAGAAATAACCAATAAGCATTGTTTCATCGATTTAAGCTTTCAAAAATTGGTTGCCTCAGTGAGAGATCAAATTTCCTGGAGTTTCTTTCAAGAGGTTTCACAAGCTGAGTAGGAGCATCATAGTCAGGAATGTTGAGCCAGAGTCCATGGGAGACCGCGGTTATGGCACCTTCACGCATGCTGAAAGGGTATCCACGAACAAAGTCGGCCCCATCTCTGAATGGATCATAAAGTGTGTTAAAGAAATGTGGGGTCGATGGAGATAAGAGGTTCTTGATATGTTGCTCAAGCGCATTGATCTCTTTCCCGGATGGATCCTTTGCAACCTACATTGCACATATATATATCGTCAACTTTGAAGAAGACTTCGGTTTGACCAACTACATAGTCTAAGAACTTTTGCACATAAGAATAACATATAAGAGAGCACTTACAAAGCAATCATCATCAATGGTGTATATGTACTTCTTTTTGGAGACCATATAACCGAAGCAACGGCAAGCAGAGTCCTTGAAGGAAATGCAAGAGGCCTTGGGACCCAAGATTCGATTGATGTCGTTCCTGTTGTAGAGCTCGTAATCAAACCCTTCTGGAATGTTAATGACTTTCGAAGGATCACCATCTTGAACAATGATCAAATGGTACTGTTCAAAGAAGGGTCGCCACATCTCAAGGAAGTCTAAGTTTCGAATCGTAGGTATCACAATGTCGAGATCATCTTTCAATACTGGCGTGGGTTTCACGGAAGAATACAATTGCGCCATTTGAAACAACAAGGAAGAAAAAGAATAATTAAGATTAATCAAACACAAAGAGAGAGGTACGATAATGAGGATGACTTCTTTGGTATTTATAAAGACGATGGAGATGGACATAAATCATTTTCACTCTTAACGGAAAAGGGCAACTTTCGTCGTCTTATGTGAAAACATGTTTGATGTTTCTTAGTTTCATGTTTTCATCACAACCCAAATTCACGACTCTCACACCCTCTAACTCTCTAAACCCAAATCACGTGACGTTACCATCGTCTGTTTGTGGAAGATTGTTAGAACAAAACAGAAAAAGTTGTATTAATATATTTTTATCAAAATAATTTTTGTTGTGCTTGTATGAGAAAATAATACAGGAGCTGGTGCCATACATATGCTTAAAATAATAAAAATTGAAAGCTCTAAACAAGATAAAAAAAAGTAAAGAATCTTTATTTAGTTTTTTTTTCCCCCAAATCTAATATAGTAACAATTTAAAAGAAAAAACAAAAAAATCTACTACAATGTAAAACCCCAAACCAAAAGCTTTGAAGGACGTTGAGAAACCTCAATGTCACATCGTTTAATGACCTCACAATCTCCCAAACAAGCATCCACACAGCCACACACCTACGCATTTCACAACGACCACCCAAACAGCCAACTGACATAACCGAAATCAAATGTCACAGTAAGAGAGAAAGAAGCAGACTACGAAGACGAAAACATTCGTTTGATTCCAGATTTTTGCTCTGTTGTTAGCCTCGCTGGAAACTTAACACTGAACTTGATTCTCAAGTTCCCTTTTTTTGATGGCTCTTTAGGAATTGGCATGCCTTCACCTTTCACCACCTCTTCATAAGAAGGGCTGATCACGTTGTTGACCGGAACACTTACCGTTCTTCCGTCCAGAGTCGTGACCTGAGCGGTGTAACCCGTGAGGGCTTCCACGAGAGGGATCTTCTGTGTGATCACAAGGTCATTCCCGTCTCTCTTGAATACAGCATGTGGTTTCTCATCAACTATGAATACAAGATCTGATGGTATGATTCCTCGCTGCTCGTTTCCTTTCTCCGGGAAGGTTATCTTCGTCCCTTTCTTCCACCCTGGTTTGATTTCTATTGTCAAGATCTCCTCGACCGTTGTGGGTCTCCTGCATTGGAACAAATAATGCACTTTCAACTTGCATTACCGATAACAACAACATCGAAGCTACAAATAATATCTCCCGCGTGATATCTCAAAAGTGCAAATGGATTATCCTCGGATTCACTCACTCTTCACTGCAAGTATTTAGTCTAATAGAATCTATCCAATGGCTAATGTCAAATTTCTAGCATTACATCTTCAAGTATCTATCTTTCCAGATTTCAAGAACTGAAGCATGGTCACAGAGAACACTAATATGGGCCCTTATAAGCAAAACTTGATAAGCAAATCGATGTTTAGGAACTTAAATCTGTAAGAAGGTGATTCTTAAAACTCAATTCATGGCAATGTAGCTGAAAAACTGACCCGCTTGAATCGAGTACGTCTCGAGAGATCTTCATCTTCTTAGTGGTTCCTTTGAAGAGATCCTCCAAACTACAAGGAAGTTGTCTCTCAATAGGGGCAGCTTTCCTCTGTGGAGGAACATTCGCCGCGAAAATGTCATCAGCGAACCTGAACCCACCAGAGGGACCAGCACCACGTGAGTCACCAGCGAAGGGTCTTGAGAACCCAAAGAACTCTGAGAAGATGTCGTCAGCGCTTCTACCGTTGAACCGGAACGAAGCCCCTCCCTCTGAACCACCCGCAAACCCGCCGGCTCCGGGAGGCGGAACCTGGCTCGTTAGACCTTCTTCTCCGTATTGATCGTAGATAGTTCGCTTTTGAGGATCACTCAAAACCTTAACGAAGCCAACAGCACAAGGAAATTATCAAATACAACGACAAGAAAATCAAGATTGCTTAATTGCCAGAGAAGTCACCATAGTGAATTGAGAAAATTACACAAATGCTCGAAAAAAGAAAACGCATTTCATTATACAGTGAAGATAATTCGAGTTGTGTAAGAGATTTTACATCGTAAGCTTCAGAGATCTGCTTGAATTTGGCTTCTGCGTCCTTTTTGTTGTTAGGGTTCTTGTCTGGATGCCATTTCATGGCGAGTTTCCGATAAGCTTTCTTCAAGTCTTCGTCTTTCGCGTTCCGATCCACCTGAAGAACCTTGTAATAATCGACCCCCATTGCTAATGCTATACCTCCTCCTCCTTTTGATTCGCTCTTCTTTCTCACTCGATCTTCTTCAATTGAAACTCTGTTGGATCATTCCGTACCGGTTCAACAGGAGACTTCAGACATTATCCGGATTCCGGCCAGTTATTTTATTTGGTCTTGACCGGTTTTTCTCGGTTCCGCTTACCAAGCTCAACCGTATTCGAGACAATATAACCTTATCACAACTCGGCGTCGTTCCTAATGGATGAAATTTACACTAGTGGCCCTTAAATATTTCTTATTTTAAATTTAGCCGCCTATGGTATGTTTACTTTAGTTTAAGGTTAGACTATGAAATATCTGAGGACTTATAACTGAAATAAGTAAGAACTTTCGGGGTGTTTTTATATTGGCTCAAAATTAGAATCCCCGGCAAGGAAAAAAAAAAAAAAAAAAAGTCTAAAGAATTAGAGATGACACTTCTTCTTCCTCAACCGAACTATATCCATAAGCCACCAGTAGTACCATACCGTCGCCTCCGAAAACTGTACAGATTTCCAGTGATTTCCTCCGTCTCCGGTAACCAGCTGATACTTTCCGGCGAGGTCCGGGCGGTGGAGCCGAAAGAAGCGAAGACGGTTGTGGCGTCGGAGGGATACGTGCTCTTAGACGTGAGGCCAAATTGGGAAAGAGAAAAGGCTCGTGTGAAAGGATCCTTACACGTGCCATTGTTCGTGGAGGATACAGACAATGGGCCGATAACGCTGCTGAAGAAATGGATCCATTTGGGATACATTGGGCTCTGGACGGGCCAGAGATTCACCATGTTCAATGACAAATTCACCCTCCGTGTTGTGGAGGCTGTCCCGGACAAAGAGAGTAAAGTGCTCGTCGTGTGCGGTGAAGGACTCAGGTGGTAACCAGCTTAAAATGTTGTTGCATTTTGGTTTATGATTGACTTCGGTTAGGATCCGGTTTAGTCTAGCTTTGAAAGAAACTTATCAAACTAGAACACACCTTAAATCAGTTTCGATAAGATTTCATTTGATCATCAAAATCTTGTAAATGGGCATATTTTGGTTTAGGATCGTAAAAAGTAAACTGAGGCCAAACCATTTCAATTTCGATGTTTCTCATTAATCTCAGGTCGTTGGTGGCAATATCAAAGCTCTACGGAGAAGGGTACAAAAGCTTAGGGTGGTTAACCGGAGGGTTTAACCGAGCAACTGAGGGAGATTTTCCAGAGATCGAAGGGACAGAAGAGCTTCGGTTCGCGACGATAGGAGGGGCATCATACTATTTACTCAAGCTACTTGTCCTGTTACAGTCTTTTGGCCAAAACTCAAGAGAGTAGTTCATTGGTTTTTTTTAGCTAATTGTGGAGGCCCTCTATATGGGTTAGAGTTTCTTTGGATTTTGCAAGTGTGGATACATACATTTTTTGTCCTTAAAATTGTCTCCGGTTTACTCAGTTGATCATGATACGGTGCCGTTCTGCTTCATTTCTTACAAGATAAATCATTTGTTTCGGACAGCTAGTCTCCGAACCTAATAGACTTTTACGTTTTTACCCAAACCCTTTTGGCACTGGAGCAAGTATATTCCCACGTAGGTACATCACATAGATGAGGGTAACTACGTAATTTACCAGAACGTTCATCCCCTCCCAGCCCTCTTTCTCCTTCCCTCGTCTGGTTTTCGAGAGGGAAAAAAATAAAAATCCAGATCTATTAAAATCCCCAAATTCAATTTTCAAATTTGAACTCCGAAGAAAACCCTAGCTTTCAATTAGATAGCAGCATCTTCCAATCGTTCCAGGATCGGAATCTCTCGAATTGGGGACCTT
Source organism: Cardamine occulta (assembly GCA_028015245.1). Classification (NCBI taxonomy): domain Eukaryota; kingdom Viridiplantae; phylum Streptophyta; class Magnoliopsida; order Brassicales; family Brassicaceae; genus Cardamine; species Cardamine occulta. Next base: position 12,016,959 of record CM051373.1, on the reverse strand, counting down.
GTACATTGCACACGATGGGCGATTTCAACCTCGCTCTCGTGATTGTCGCGATCGTTGTTTGCGTCATCGTCTTCATCTCTAGTATATATCTTCTCGTCAACTACCAGCATCCAGATGATGCTAACCAGGCGTATTTCCCCAAATTCGTCGTTGTCTTTGGTCTGTCTATTGCCATGATCTCGATTCTCATGCTACCGGCGGATGTGGCCAATCGGCATGCTTGTAGACATGCTATATACAACGGTGCTTGCAATCTCACCTTGCCCATGAAGGATCTTTGGCTTGCCGTTTACATCGTGGACGCTATTCTCGTGTTCTTTGTCATTCCCTTCGCAATGTTTTTCTATGAAGGCGACCAGGACAAGTTCGTATCTCGATGAAATTGATTACATTTCTGTACATTGTAAGTTTTTTGTTAATCGAATATCGTTGACATTTTTGTGGGCTTTTTTCTTCTTCCCTCAGGAGTCTTGGAAAGAGGATAAAAAGTGCCTTAATTTGGGTTGTAACCACGGCTGTTGTCTGTGCTCTGGTACTTGGAATTTTATACGGTTAGTTTTTCCTGTGTTTTCAATTCTTTTGTTGACTCTGTATTGACGAAAGTTGGGAGATTATACTTGTTTCGCTGGAGTGGTGATTGAAACCAGTAGTGAGCTTGTAACTTGTAACGTGGACGAATCTGATGTTGGTCACTGTGATTTGGCCTCTTTTAACTGCATTCCCTTGTTAATTTCAGCTGATATATTATCCAATTAAGGCTTGGGTTGGGATATTTTAGCATTTATTTGTAAGGAATAGCTTAGAATTGTTGGTAACATGTTCATCTTACGGACAGAAGTTATAAACTCTCAAAGTTATTGACTTTAGAAGGAGCCGTTCATGCCTGCGTTTAATTTTATATTCCTTGGGTTTCTTCTTATTAGGTGTCATTGGAAAGGTGGACTTCTCTGTCAGGCACTTGGCTTCTGCCACATCCTCTTTCCCTACTTCCTGGCAATTTTCAAATAATCAACCATGCATCGGTAACACCGCTCGCCAGGTAATATTTTCCTCTTGATTGGAGCATTGGCATTAGTTTTTATATCATGAGTCACTTATGCCATAGAGAGTTTCAGCATGTAACATATTTCCTGTCTCTGGTTAATCAATGCAGTGCTCAGCATTTACAGCTAATCCCACATCTGAGAAAACATGGACAATGCGTACTACTTTTCCAGAATACGTTGTTGCTCTTGCGACAATTGTTGGGTCAGTTCTTTTCACGGTATGAGCATTATTCTTTCATCTTGAAAAATGCATTGTTTACTAAGGATATAACCTGTCTTATATTGTTGGTTCGTCATTGACTAACACGAACTCTCAGCAAATGAAAATGCATGGCGGCTTCTAATTCTGTATCCTTTATAGTAAATAGGCGTTTGATTTATAGATTTCCATAAAAAAACCTGATAACTAATTGTTCTCTCAAATATATCTAGATATTTGGTGGTGTTGGTATTGCATGTCTACCATTGGGACTTATCACTGCATTCATCAGGCGACCAAAGGCTGTTATCACTCGGTCACAATATATAAAGGTCTGGTTATGTTCTTCTCTGGAAGCATCTCTTCTAGATCTTGAGTCATTCCCACTGTCACTTGCTTGGTTAACTCCATAAATGTTATACAGGAGGCAACCGAACTAGGTAAAAAGGCAAGAGAACTAAAGAAAGCAGCTGATGGACTTCATCAGGAAGAAAGAAGTGGTGCTAAGGGCAGGAAATGGAGAAAAAATGTGAAAGCAGTTGAAAAGGTACATCATTTATCTCAAGGTTCTGTATTTTATATCTATAGTTTGTTTCGTAACTAGAAACTTGGAAAGTTTGCCTATTGATACTGGTCCCTGACGTGTAAAGAAGCATTGGTTGTGTGTGAATCTATTCGACTGACAACTTGTAGTGAACAACTACTGAGATAGTAGAATTGGTTATGATAGAGTCATTGACTTTATTGGTAGCTTTACTTTGCGTGATTGTGGATTTAAGCTGTGTCTCCTCAATTTATAATTGAATGTTTTTACCCTATAGGAGTTGCTCCAATTGGAGGAAGATGTGAACCTCTTAGAAGAGATGTATCCTCAAGGAGAGAAGGTAAGACGGGTTTATCTTAGAACTTAATCTATAATCTTTGTATTGTTCAACTAATTTATTCCCTAGTATTTTTCCAGGCAGAAACTGCATGGGCTTTCACTGTGCTTGGATACTTGGCCAAGTTTATTCTTGGAATTTTAGGGTTAGTAATTCTAAGCAAATAATATTCTTTGCATTTTTGTGTTACGGTCTTATTTTGTTAAATTTTATATAATCATGCGTAATGTATACAATTCTTCCAGATTTAGGTTTTCACTCTTAAGCTCCCGAGCTAAGCGTCTTTTTGAATGGCAATTTTTATGTCTCTGTAGGCTGATCGTTTCTATTGCTTGGGTTGCACACATCATAACATACCTACTTGTCGACCCTCCTCTCTCCCCTTTTCTTAACGAGGTTTTCATTAAGCTTGATGATGTGTGGGGTAAGTTCATACTTCTGTTCTTGGTATCCTATATAAGCTTTCTTTTTTTTGTGTCTGACTGACTCCATGCTGGTATGTGTGGAAATATCTAGGTCTTCTAGGCACTGCTGCCTTTGCTTTCTTCTGTTTCTACCTGCTACTTGCTGTTATCGCTGGGGCAATGATGCTGGGTTTGAAGCTGGTCTTCATTACCATTCATCCGATGAAGTAATCCATCTGATGGTTTTAACAGTGTTTGGCTATTTTCCATGGTTATTCATTCCCTTTTCTTTGTTTTCTGATTGGGCATATGAACTTATTTCAGATGGGGAACTACTCTAATGAACTCTTTCCTCTTCAATGTTGGGCTCATTCTTCTTTGTTCAATCAGGTAGGTCTCTCTGATCTCTTCTTTTTTTTGACTCTGTATATGATGGGTTCAAATTCACTCGATAAATGGATCTAGATCAAGCGTGTTTATGTACACACATTTACTAATCAGTGCTGTCATGCCATTACTAAAACTCATTTCCTTTTCGGCGAATGCGAAGTTTAGAATTACTTTACTCATGCACTTTTGTATCCTTCATTCTCTATTGGACGTCAAACCTAGAATTTTTAACTAATATTCAGCCGCTACCTTCAGTAACATGTTAGTCCTCACAGTCTGAGTAACTTTGGTTCATTTAAAATGCAGTGTGATTCAATTTTGTGCCACTGCATTTGGATATTACGCTCAAGCCACTGCTGCCCAAGAGATATTTGGTCACACATTGCAGTCCCTTAGAGGAATTAAGTACCTCTACAAGTAAGTAGAAGTGGTTTAGCATATACAAGTCTTATGCAATATTTGTTACTTGTCTTGTTTGAGTGATCGAGGTTGTATATTTCAGGTATAATGTGTTCCAAATCGGGTTTGTTATCCTGGCTGGACTGACTTTCCTATATTACATTGCCTTCGTAAGTCCTCTTTGGAGATACTCGTCTGTTTTGTTTTCTGTATAAAGTATCTGAAGAATCATATGTTCTTTGTGGCTTTGGCAGGGATGGAGAAGAAAAAAACCCAGTGGCCGTTTCCAGCTCTCTTCTTAATGTAAACTGTTTGCTTTGCTTCTTATTCTACATTGCCTTAACCGGGATCTGGTTGAGTGTTGTCGACAGTATCTTGCTTGTTTCCGGATCATCATCGATTCCTGAAGTATCTGGAGACTCTGCTTCTGAGGTTTAACTTTCCTGAATGTATTATTATTTTTCTTGTGTATGCACTGTTTGGTTGCAACAGTTAGCTGTCCTGTCTTGATCTATTGTACTGTTTCGGATGCGGTTATGTATGTAATCATATTTTTAATGAGAAGCCTTGTTCGAATTTCACAAGACGTGTTTACCGTCAGGCCCTGCCAGACTTCTTTGTGGTTTGAGATAATTGTAACCGAAGCAGTTGAGTTTAGCGAACCGGATTATCAAAATATGTGCAAGGATTGTAATAATCTTGTTTAATTTGCAAGGCAAACAAGTGGACTTGCGTTAATGACATGTGCCGCCGAAGCGACAAGTGGCTTTGTATACGATTCGCCAATAGCCTCTTTTGCCCAATCAGCAGCAGCTTCTTGCCTCATCTAACTCTCTAAAGATTCTAAGAGACGGGATAGATAATGCAAGCTATTAATAGATAAGGCCGAGCTTATTTACTACCGTCAGATGGATTTGTTTCTCCATCCAACCATCAAGATTCGTTCTATGAGATCTCCAAGTTTCAGCTCTCCCACACATATACCTCGACTTAAAAACGCCATTTGCTTCGTATCTTTTACAGAAAAATTACAAACATAACCAACGACGCCGGAGATGGCCGCTACTTCAACCGCCGCTGCTGCTTCTTCAATCATGGGTACCCGGGTGGTTCCCGACATTCACTCCGGTTCAAGCCGGTTCACAGCCCGGTTCTCATTCGGACCTAAGAAATCTGCTCCCAAAAAGGCTAAGACGGTTATCTCACACCGGCCTCTATGGTTCCCAGGCGCCAAATCACCCGAGTATCTCGACGGTTCGCTAGTCGGAGACTACGGGTTCGACCCTTTTGGTTTAGGTAAACCGGCGGAGTACCTCCAATTCGATTTGGACTCCCTGGATCAGAACCTAGCCAAGAACTTAGCCGGAGACGTGATCGGGACACGTACGGAGGAGGTGGATCCCAAATCGACGCCGTTTCAGCCCTACAGTGAAGTCTTTGGGCTCCAGAGATTCAGAGAATGTGAGCTAATTCACGGTCGCTGGGCAATGCTCGCCACTCTCGGCGCTATCACCGTCGAATGGCTCACCGGTGTTACTTGGCAAGACGCCGGCAAGGTATCGCCTCCTTTTCGTCACTTATGCGTCTGCGCTATGCGTTTTGCGTTTTGCGTTTTTGACATTGTCTGATTGTTTAACCAGGTAGAGCTAGTGGATGGATCGTCTTACTTAGGACAGCCATTGCCGTTCTCCATCTCGACATTGATATGGATCGAAGTGTTAGTGGTCGGCTACATCGAGTTCCAACGAAACGCTGAGCTGGACTCGGAGAAGCGTTTGTACCCAGGAGGCAAGTTCTTTGACCCGTTAGGGCTAGCCTCTGACCCGGAGAAGAAGGCTCAGCTTCAGCTAGCTGAGATTAAACACGCTCGTTTAGCCATGGTTGGGTTCTTGGGTTTTGCGGTTCAGGCGGCTGCAACGGGTAAAGGACCACTCAACAACTGGGCTACTCACCTTAGTGACCCACTTCACACCACCATTATAGATACCTTCTCTTCACCTTGAGGTGGTAGCTTTTATTTGCTACTGGTGTAATGTGATGAATGTAATATCGTTATTTTAAAGAAAATTTGGCACTTTTGTATAAACAAAGTTCTGATTATGCCAGTTTGCGTTTGAGTAGACCATCGGAGTTATGAGCCTTAACTCAAATTAATCGTTTAAATGTTTCGCAATTGATATAACCTTGAGAAAAACACAAAATCATCCTGTTTCAAGGGCTGCACTAAAACCAAAAACGGAGAAAATAAAAATCTGACTCAAAAGTGACCACCGATAAGTGGATACTGCATTAACCAAAAAACAAAAAGAGTTGGTTTTTCTTCTACAGAGTAAAATAAGACACGGCCGTAAAACAGAGATAGCCTCGAACAACAAAAACCCCCTTAACCACTATCCCATATCATTCAACAGAGGAAAGAGGAAGACCCGCAGCTTTTCTTTAAACATTTACTCAAAACAATAACGACCGAGAAAGAGAGGACGCACGAGTAGTGATGATGAAAAGACTTGAAATTACGATGAGAGCATGAGTCTTCCGATCATTCCTTGAGTCCAGAGTGCAGTGACCCTGAGATCTTCATCATCTGATTGAAGACACTCATTGAGGAACTCACCACAGAAGGTAAAGTTCTTGAACAACTGCTTCGTCTTCTCTCCAACCACATCCGCAAGATCACCCATTGCTGCAACTGCAGCTTTGGTCACGCTCTCATCCCTGATCAAAAAACAAAGCCCCAGTAATAAGTTTAAACTGTGCAGAGAAACTAGATGCAATGAATTGATTATATTTTTCAAAACATATGGTACGAACCTCAGGGAATCTTTGGATACTAGTTCAACAAACTGCAAGAGATGTTGAGCGTAGGGTATCATGACCTCAGATTTTGTGTCCTTGAACCCTTGTAGTATCCCTGAGTATGCCTCAAAGATGCTTCTCCGGAGTTGGTTGGCATAATCCATAAGCTCCTCGTCAAGGGTATCCATCTGAGCACACACCTGAGCAGCGCCTTGCATGATCTGAAGGGCTGGAGCTACATACCTCTCAAAATGTGCACCAATCGCCAGGGCAATGTCTCCAAAGGCTGAGAATATTGGAGGTTTCACCGATCTGTGGAGTGCTTCACTTTGAAGGTTTTGAATAAGGAGACCCATGATCTGATCGCAAAAAGGTAGGATTGTTTCATCCAGAGCACGGCAAATGTCACCAATCACTCCTACCGTGATTGAGCATACTTGGTATTCTTCGAAATTCTGCAGCCCCATCTGGAGATATTTGAATAGCTCGCCCATGTATTTCACAAATTCAGCTCCAGTCGCATAGGCAAGAGCACCGATTGCAAGCATGGCTTCTTCGTGGACACTTGAACTATGGCATCCAAACACTCTTAGGAACAGCCTCATGATGTCATCTGCGTTCTGCATTACGATGGGTTTCGTATCCTCCTTGCCGCTCAGCTTCTGGATTATGACCTGTAGAACACCACACAGGGAAGCCTGGAGTTCCGCTTGCTTCTCACGGTCATCAGTTGATACTATCTGGAGGTCCATCGTCTGACCTAATTTTGCCATGATGACAGGGAGGAGCTGCGCTATGATGCTTGAGGCCTTTGAAAGGTTTGAACACCGGACAACCTCGTTCAAGGTTTCAAAAGCAGCACCTCTTAGCTTAGACTCTGCCCCATCTGTACGCTCAGCAGCTGCAAGGAGTTGTTTAATAATCTCTGTAAGATAGGGAGAGAGAAGAGAGGAATTTGCTCCAGAGTCTTCATATCCCTGGGCAAGGTTGTATATTGCTCCACACACCTTCTCCGCCACATTTGGCACATCCTTGATTGATTCCAGCAATACACCCACAATTATAGGGAGGTTTTCTGGTGTTATAACAGAGAATCCACTGTCTGGGGAGTGCAAAAACTCAAAGATACGGCTCAGAGTCCACGCAGTTGTGTCCCTGACTTGGTTATTCACATCCTTGGTTGCGGTAAGGAGAAATTGCAAGCCGGCAGCAACCATTGGGGCAAGCTTATCAGTTGTTGGGCCCTCCAAAATTGATCCAAAAGCATAAGTGGCTGCCTCCCGGCTTCGCCAATTCGGCGAACTTATGTTGGCTTCAACAAAAGGCATCACAAGAGGGACTATAGCATCTCCAACTGTTCTGGCAACAAGGCCAAGGCATGTCCCGCCAGCCATAGATATGTTCCAGACGTCGTCGTCATGGTCCTGATCCTCTTCCTGCTTCTCCAGAGTTTCTAGCAACATTTGAACTAACTGGGGAAGAGCCTTCTCTATGAAACAGGAATGGGGAGGGGATGAGTCACCACTATCAGGACTGTCGTACTCTTGCCGGTCGATCTCTTCATCACAGATGGAACTCCAGAACTCAATTGCTTGAAGGGCAACGCTCTCTTGATCTCCCTTTACAGCATTTGATGTGAGCTCAAAGAGTGTTACCATGTATTGCTCTAGCACCTCGTAGTATGTAGATGCAATGGACACAAGGCACTCGAAAGCAGCTTGCCTGATATCTGCCTCCTTGGAACATGCTGTCTCGCATACCATCTTCATGATGTAACTTCTCTCCATTTCATTCTCAAAATTTGTCTGAGAAAAGTCAAGGGCGTTCAACAGTGCCTTTGTTGCTGCAAGACGAACTTCAGCGGGATTTTCAGACTGGTTCATGCCCTGCACAACTGCTGTAAGGACAGAGTTCACTTCATCTTGAACAAGATCATGATGTGATATCTCTTCACAGACGTAGCCAAGTGTTTCTAAGGTTGACTGCTTCAAGTGTGCGGGACTGCCTTGCTGGGTCATATTGTTAAGTAAGGATCCAACAAGTTCAGGCCATTGCTTCTGAGGAATTTCAATGGAGGCTACCTTTGCAATAACCTGAGCTGAAGTATGCCTTGCCTCTAGGGCAGATGAACCAAGAGTTCTTAGTAACAGTTCCTTGATCTGGGATTTAAGAGCAACGTCAATTGCACACCACTGTTTCACCAGATGATCTTTTCTGGCAGATTCTTTAGCATCCAGAGAATTCTTTAGCAGAATACCAGCTAGCCGACGGGACTCAGCAGGTTTATCATTGTTGGCAAGCTCAAAAGACAGGGATAGTAAAAACTGCGGCAAGTTCTGCTCTTGGAATTGCCTGAGACTACCCTCTGCTTCGGTACGGACTCTTGTATCGGCTGACTGGGCAGCCAGTAGGAACTGAGTGATCTCCATCGCCATTCTTCTCTCTGCACAACAAGGACCAGCATCATCAGCCATAATAGAACCAAAACCAGCACAACGCAAAACAAAAGTAAAAGCTACTGAACAAAGTAATGGAATACTCCGAGAAAAAATCTGGAGAATCTCTGCTATGTGTAAACTAACAACAAAATCATCACAAACAAATCCCAATTTAAAATCCGAACCAAATTTGACCCAACGTTTACTTTCAACTTCAAAAAAAGCTTATGCCTCTCGTCGTGAAGAACTTCTATATTTCTATAGAAGACTACAAAGAACGAAGTGGCAGAATCACAGCGAGTAACCAACGAAAGTAAAAAAACCCTAGCAGTATGACCCAAAACCTAATTATAAAGCATAGTTCTACTAACAGATATCAAATCCGGAACTCAAGCAAGAGACTTACATGGAAAATGAGGTTTTTAGCTTGAGTAAACGCGTAAGCGCTAGGGTTTATCGCTCCAATCCAAACCCCCGCGTCTCTCTCACAGAAAATTATATCGAGAAAAATATTCTCCAAGACGGCGCTCGAAGCAGGGCAAAAACCTCTGGATCAGAAAGAAACCCTAAGAGCAGCAGAGAGAAAGAGAGTCGAGTTAGAATGTGGAAGGAGGCAGATATGAGACTGAAGCGATGAATTTTCGAATAAAAGGAAGGAGCGGGTGGGGAAGGGCAAAGCAAAAGCTTAAAACACCATATTTCTATTTGCACCCCATAATTATTGATTCATTTCACTTTAACCCCGAAAATTGCAAATACATTATTTTTGCTTCTTACGTATCTAATTGTTTATTTTTGTAAATTAATATCCAGGTAGAGATGAAATGTATCATGGTCCTGGTATAAGAGATTTTTTTGTTTTTTGTTTTCATCAGGTCATGGGACAAGAGATAGAGATGGAACAGGGTTATTATTTAATTTTCTAGGGGTGAAAAGCATAAGTATCTAAAACTATTGATATCTTTAACCAGCTTAATGGGCTGTAGGTTGTAATGTTAGACCCAAACGGGCTTTAAACTGAACGGTATGGTGTTTGTATAAAAAGCGTGCGCAAACCTTGCCGTTTTTATGATAGACGGTGTCGTTTCACTCGAAGGTTTATTATTATTATACAGTGTAAAACCTCTTGCTTCCTTTCAGATTAAAACCTCAGCTCACAGGAAAGCAGCAGATTTGTGAAGTTGAGAGAAAAATCGGTCGTCAATGGCGTCTGCTCTATGTAGAACTGCAAGCCGTCTTCGTCCCGTCCTACTTTTTCGTCGGATTCGCGTCTCGAGCGATCTACCATCGGAATCGTCTCCATCTCCGGTGTGCATCTCCGACGCGTTTCGTAATGGAGATTTCTCCTTCCCTCGATCGGTTCGCCATTTTCTTCTCATTTTCTGATTCATTCTGTTTTGACTTTTAGCTCTAGAATTCCGATGTTTGTAATTGCAGATGTTTCCACTTAACTTTGGAATCGAACGGTTGAAGATGCATCAGAGATGTTTGCTGAGTACTTCTGCTTCTGATACTACCTCTAAACCTAAATCCAGTGATCCAGAAACAAAAAAATCTTCCGATAAAAATGAGAAATCTGAAGGATCAGAGAGTTCTGATGGTGGTTCAGGTCAGAAAAACGACCGTGCTTCTGGAAAAGACGTTCGTGGAGCGGTAAAATTTTCTCCTCTCCTTTCTCTTTCTTTTTTTTCCCTCTTTTTCGAAACAAGTCTCTCTGATCGAATCGCAGAATAGTTTTGGTCTGATATTTGATTGGGATCTTTTATTTGATTTCAGCCCGTTTCATGGATGAGTTTTTTCTTGCTGTTTGCTACGGGAGCTGGACTGGTCTACTATTATGATAGGGAAAAGAAACGTCACATCGAAGGTACTCATCTATGGTGAGTTTATTTTTGAACATATCATCGTAAAAACTTAAATTAGAACTTGATCTTTTAGACTATTGTTGAGAGATTTTGCAACATATCTCCCATTTTTAGTTTTTGATTATGAGACACAGTAAAATTGAGGTACTTGGATTTTTGAGCGAGCTCTCAGCATCCTGAATCATGGAGTACATTTGCTGATTGAGTTTTGAAATGTAATTTAGAAACTCTCCTAATTGAATGCTTGGTTTGTAGCTTAATGATCACATGCCTTAGCCCTTAGCAAACGATATCCTGAAACAATTGGAGTTCTGTTAAACAACTATTTTGGTTAGTGATAAAGTTGAAGAGATAAAGAAGCTGATTACTTCAATCCTCTGAGTAATGATTTCACTTTTGATTTGTGGTGAATTCCGATATCTTCTAAAATCTTATTGGTTATTGCTTTTGTCTATTCTTCCTTGTTTATTGACTCGGGTTCTTGTTGATTTAGATCTAAATAAAAATTCTATAGCCGTCAAGGAGGGGCCATCTGCTGGAAAAGCAGCCATTGGAGGACCATTTAGCCTTATAAGAGACGATGGGAAGCGTGTGACGGAGAAAGACTTGATAGGAAAATGGACCATCTTATACTTTGGCTTCACTCATTGTCCCGATATCTGTCCTGACGAGCTTATTAAGTTAGCTGCTGCCATTGACAAAATAAGTGAGATACCCACATTTTCTCATTTGTGTGATTCCACATCTGGAGATTTTTTCTCTAAGGTTTTGTCACAATTATACAGATGAAAAATCGGGAGTAGATGTTGTTCCAGTGTTCATATCTGTGGATCCTGAAAGAGACACAGTTCAGCAAGTACATGAATATGTCAAAGGTAGATATTTTCACTCCGATAGACTCATTTGGTTTTTGAAATGAAAATTCATAGAGTTTGATATTTCTTGTAGAATTTCACCCGAAATTGGTCGGGCTAACCGGGAGTCCTGAAGAAATCAAATCGGTGGCCCGATCTTACCGGGTTTACTACATGAAGACGGAGGAGGAAGATTCAGACTATCTCGTTGATCACTCAATAGTCATGTACGTGTTTCTTAAAATCCCGTTGCATAGGTTTTGTTAGGAAGATTATAGTTATCAGCACAAAAACCTGCATGCAGATTTACAATTGATGTTGATATAAAAACATGTTATGTGTGAAGGTACTTGATGAGTCCAGAGATGAACTTTGTAAAATTCTACGGGAAGAATCACGACGTTGACTCGTTGACCGACGGGGTTGTAAAAGAGATCCGACAGTACCGGAAGTAAAGAGGCTTCGAAGACATTTAGGCGATTAATATTCATTATTTCCAATTTTGGAAGGTCATTATTAATAAGAATTTCTCAGCACGCGGAGCTTGTGTTTCCTTGAAAAAACCTCAGTTTTGTTTTGGCTGATCACGGCAGTATCCCATATTACAAGTGCATTACGGGATCAATTGAGACATTCTGACTTACACGTTTCCGATAAGTTGATCACACTTCCTCATAGACTTTGAAGGCCTAAAAACCCAACAGTGCATAACTGTCAATTCAAAGACTCACTGGCTGTGAAACGGACTTTACTCGTTTAAACGTTCGTCAATGTTAAGTTTGAAATATTTAATGATTACTTATTAAGATGAAGATCTTTAGTTTTTTTCCCTTGTAAGTAAAACTCAACACGACCGGAGTAAAAAAAAATAGAATTGAATTTGAACACAACTCCGACCTTTTCCCATCATATGTTGCTAGTAGTTATCTGCCTATTTAAACTTCACCTTTCTTTAACTTTTTCGTTTTTGTTTTTTTGTTTTCTTTTTTTGTAACATTCGGACAAAAAGTTTGTATTAAAGAATGGATTGACATATTAAACTAAACCAAAGGAAAACAAAAAGAAGTCTTTTGACGCCTCCTTTTCTCCTGTTTAGCAAAAAGCGCACGGGGAGCTAAAAGAGACGCCCCTCACCAGAGATATGTACATAGTTCCTCAAACCGCCAAGGTCACCGAGGACAATGCCACACGCGCACCTATGTAACACACCCGTCAAATCCGTAACCGTAACTCACTCACCTGTGAACAGATATGAAGTGGCGAGTCAGAACAAATGGTGAAGATACATCACCATATACACATACCACTACCCGACTCAATATGCACACATCATTTTCCACATCTACATTGATGGATAATACCGAATTATATGTGCAAACATACGTACTGCATTTGCTTTGATAGCCGAACAAGCATCAAATATGTACCTAAATAGTATTCCGTAAGTCAAATATGCATCTACTTATTTGGGTAGCGAATTCTGATAACAGTTGTATGCATGTCTTCAAATGTATGTGGTGATGAATATAAAACGAGGCAGATACACAATGGAGATTTTTCAAGGAAAGACGCAGAGAAGGACAAGTGATCAGAAACTCACTTGAATACTGCTGCTCTTTAAGTAACAAGGAAACAAACAATGAAGAGGTAAACACATTTACTCACGGAAGCTTTAAGGCTTGCTTCACTTGTGCAAGCGCAGATGGGTGCATCCTACTAATGGCAGAATTAAAGGCATCTCCATGAAGTGTAGAAAATGTCTGAAGGTTCTCACGCATTGAGTTCTCCAGTGACATCTGGTAGATTGGGTCGGAAACTTTTATCTTAATAAGATCCGCCCCCCAGAAAAAAGATTTGTGTCAAAGTCAGTGGTTTTGTAGAAGCTGGTTTGTTAAGACAAACATTTTATTATTAACTTTCACCTGACTTTTCCGTAACTCTTTGCTTGGTGGGGTTTCCTCTCCTTGAGACCTGCTTGAACTCATGTCACTGCTGTCATTATGAATTGTAAATTTTCTTAAAACTTAGCGATGTGAACAATTCAACAACAAATCACTGACTTGAAATTTAATTTACTTATGTAAGCAATTACATAAAGTCTTAGTCTGACCTTGATTCTTCTTCTGTTAAATCTTTGTTCTCACCAAGGATCACACTGGTGCATGTACTGTTTTCAGAGAAACAAGATAAGTTATATAACATAGATGCATAAACCAAATTGTTTATATTCAATTGTGCAACCAAGTACCTTAGTATTTGATCAAGTTTGTCAAGCACTTGAGGCATTCTAAGTGTAAGTATTATGGAGAGAGCCAAGCCAAATGTCTTTTTTTGCATGGGAGACGCATGGTCCACCTGCACGAGTAGATGCAATACCGAAGTGAGTCAGATAATGAAAAAGAAATATGCATTCCAATATGCAGAGCAGTTTGAAATGAGCTATTGCTTAGGATTCAAAAAACAAGACCATTTAAAGACATGCAATTTTCCTGCAAGCCCATTGTAAAACAAGTTAAATTCCAGAAAGTTGTTTGACCAACCAGTTATTGTTCAAGATATGTTCTCCACTGACCTTATCGAGCCAAATGTCAACGAGGCAAAGGAGTACATTGTCTTCGATTGGAACCCCTGCCTGTTGGAGTAACACTGAAAGAGATGAATCAGATGTTAACTGGGCCAGGTAACTGGTGTTCATCACCAGAATCCTTGCCAGGATAGCTGCTGAAGACGCTTTAACTGCAGTCTTGGATGGATCACGTTCATCTCCTCCACTCAAACAAATAATCACCAGTTTCTGCAAGAAAACTAACAAATCAACTCCAATAGATGTAGTAAGGAAGAATATGGATTTTTCATCCATCAAAAGAAGACTAAAAAATCACCTGCAAACAGCTGCTGATGAGAGGGGGCACTTCCACAGGAAAACACTGTTCAATACACAAGTAAATGTTCATATCAAGAAGTTAAAACTAGGTGTAATTTCATGTGTATATGCATATATAGACAGTCATGACAAAAACTTTCCATCGTAATCATGCCAAAAAAAATCCATGTATACCAATAGATGAGGCTATGTAATACAAAAAGAAAAGCCCAGTAAATACAAACTTAACAGCATAATAAGTATATCTGGAACACAACACCATTACAAAATGGATACGACCAATTATATTTTGGTTACATAAGTCTGTGGGAGGATATAAACCCATTACTTACAATCAAAGAATTGTTAAAAACAAAGGCTTACTTGACAGGGTTACATAGTGCAAAAGGGCTCCAATACGGTAATGGATTCATATTTATTTATTATTACTAATCACAATGACAAAACATAAGGACCATGAGACTTTGTTGCCTGTCAGCACAAATTGGAAAAAGAGAAATTACACGCACCTGAACTAAGATGTCGATCACTGGAAGAATCGAGAGTAACCCCTTATCATTTACATTTCCAACAATAAGATCAAGAATCTTTGCGACACTTGAAGCATGGATATTTAGAAATTCTCCTCCATCCAAAATGATATATGATTCCATGATACTGACAGCAACCTACTTTTGGTTAAGATGTTAGTCAACCTTTTTGGGAGCATATGGTCATTTGAATATCTTAAGGTATTATTGACATAAGATGCTTTAGTAAATCTGAACACACATATATAGGTCATTAGTAAATCCAAACGTCAACTCCTTGAAAACTTTAAAAGCTGACCTGTAAATGATCGAAGTTTCTTTCAATGATCTCTACCATATAGGGAAAACATGCTAATAGCTGGGGCACCATCATAGGAGCATAGGAAAGTGTGGTTTCCCATAACTACATATGTAGAGCAGTGTCAATTTATATATAGGACATCTATATCAACGGAAAAAAGGGAATACTTGTTATGAAGTGGAAATTTACTGCCATGCTATCCTCTAGAAGGTTGAGTGCATCAGGGCTATTTATGTCAATGCCCTTTTGGAGTATTGGGAGCAGTATGCTATAGCAAATGGGAGACTGATAACCAAGAGCAATCACAAAATTCCGCAGTGCAACAAGAAGCTGAATCTGTAGAAGGCTTTCGCCAGAAGATTCCTCCCAAACCTGTTCTTAAGTTAAAGCACATAGAAAGTAAGATATCATTTGGGCACCAAGATAGGAATAAAAAAATAATGAAAGAATGCTATTACACCTTCTGGAAGAATTGCACCAACTTTTGTGCATATGGAATGACTTCACTAACATGGGCAATAAGAGTCGAAATCAAGTTCAGAACTTGAACCTGAGAAAAAAGAAAGATAAGTTAAATGTAAAGATAGAGAGCTATATGAACCATCAAAGGAAGTAGAATGTCAAGAACGGAGTGCTATAATGAATTTGAGGCAGCTATATCATGTACCTTCGAATCAAACTCTTGAACTTCCTCAATCATTTTGAAACATGATTCCCAACAGATGGGAAGAAGATCAAGAAAACTTTGCTCCGAAAAATTTGCATCCTCGACATGTAAGCATAATGACCTACTAGCTGCCAGCTACATAAGTAAACAGACGATCTCAGAGGCAGCCAATAGGCATAAAGAAAAAAGGAAGAACATGCGCCCTTAATTGCAAAACAGAAAGATAAAAGCAACAAAGATGAGATAGGATAAGCCTACCTTGACAGCGAGGTCATTATCTTGCAACAGTTTGATCAAAGAACAATAAACTGCTCTTTTTGTGTCATCTTTAATCTGAAAGGTTGTTATCATCAACCACAAATCATCAATCAGCAAAGTTTTCAACCAATTTAACGAAAACTAGGATAGAGAAGAACCAACAGGGTCACTAACCCTCCTGGCCATTTGTTACAAATAACCAAACAGATAACTATTCCTCATTAACTCAACTTATGGACAAGATATTATGTCAATTTTGCATATTATGTTATAATCGTTTATGCAATGATAAGATGCACTTTTTATAACAGAGAAGATGCAGTTGCCTCTAAAGCCTTAAGCTTAGCTGCATAAACACAGTAAAGCCGGAGTAAAACAACATTACCTCTGAAACCCAATGTCCCAATATCATAGCAACTTTTCGGTGGATGATACGCCTATTTGGATGGTCATTTGAGAGCTCAAGGGATAGAGCACTATTAAACCTACAGCCAAATCAGTCGATCATTGAGAAGGGCATACTAATTACTTACTTGACTAATCAAAAACTCTTGTCACATTCTGCTGGCTGGCAAAAATGAAGGTTCAATTACAGATTACACAGCAAAGTTTAGAGGAGATGAAAAAAAAAATCTAGACAATAAAAGATCAAGATCATACCAATCTCTGAAATTAAGATAATTCGAGAGCTCATAGTAGACATATGCTGTAGCAGCATAAGCCGCATCTTTGAGAAGCAATGCAGGAGTTATTTCAGTAACAGAAGGGGGACAATTATTCATTGCTTCTTGAAGGATGGACACAACAATAGGGCCTAGCAGCTGTTCACAATGATGGAGACAGAAAGAGTAAGTATCAGTTCTAACTTTCTATCAACTAGCAGAGTTCTTTTCTCTTAATTTTTTGGGTCACAACTAGCAGACTTCTTTTCAGAACAGGGCGACGTACTTAAGACTATTTGCTACTTACTTGGCTGTAGTTCTCAAATAAAACCATATATAGAGCTTCAGCACAAGGCCTCAATTTCTCTGTCCACTGAATCATGTCCTGCTCATGATGAAAGGACTCAGGGTTCTGGTACCACTCCTCTAGGTCACTTGCTGTTAGAATAAAATACCTGTTGGAATGTTGATCATTAAATTTCAGCAAACTATTCTTCCAGGCAGCTCTTATACATCTACCGGAGAATGGTGATCATATGGAGGTATGAATACATGACAGCATCACAGTTCGCACCAAAAAAAATGACTTAATGCATGCTATACTATTTAAACTACATCCACCAGGCCCTAACGGTAACTACGCCATCTCAACTATTCCATACACTTAGCAACTTTTCAGTGACGAGACTGAGAACAGAGATACATAAATGGACAGCGACAAGATTATTATGTGTCCCCAAGATTGCCCCAGCTCATATAGTGTTTTGGATTTTGCATTGGTAATTGAAATTTCTTTACTATCAAATTACCTTAATAAGAACTAAGGCATTACATAATATGAAATTAACAGGGCTACAGTTTGGTAAGTAAGAGAGAACCAAATAATTTGAATTCACATATCTTATGGTTAGTCAGAGTGTTACCTTCTCACTAGTATGTTGCACAAAAGAACTATCCTTTCATTGGGTAAAAGTGAAGACACAATGCCACTAACTGCGTTTGAAGCATTCTTCTTCCTCTGCTCAAATGTAACTCCATTTTCATCCATCACACGACCAGTTAGACTTGGCTTATATTCTTTACATTCAAGCACAGCTTTCACCATCACCATACACTGAATAAAAAATTCTTCAAATGGCAACAACGCCTGTTCAGGGTCTGTTATCTTGTTTAAGCAGAAATCAATTACGACTGGAAGAGCACATTTATCTCCAAACGAATAAGGATGTCTGCTTTGAATAGCGCCTAACACTTTCATCAGCTTGACACATGCCTTCTTTACAAACTCCCAGAACTTAGGATCTCGATTCTGAAAAGATGAATCTACATGGAGACTCCACACAAGTTAGCAAACACATATTTATGTATGGTGACAGCTTGAAGCGAGGAAAGGCAGGAAAAAGTTCCTAGATACAGACTTCTAGGTGCTTTTGTCATATGCATGAAAAAAAGAATGTCCAACACTAAAAAAGACTCACAATATGGAAGAAAGGATTGAACTGCGTTCAAGAGCGCAGGAGAGACTTCTTTCACTGGTTGAATCTCCTGAGAGAAAAGAGTTAGATGTTCATGTAAATTCATGTAGGGCATAAGCCTGAGAGCAAGAACGAATTCTATATTCCAATACAGTTAATCAATCTATCAACGTTATGATTTGAGATTAACCATGAGGAAGAATAATTTATAGCTAAATGTGATAATGAATTTAAATAAATAAAAAAAAGAGTCAAGAGGAAGCATAATTGATCTACCTGTATAGATTTGGCATCGCTTTGAAATCCTGAAATTATAAGTTGGCGCACTATTTTCAAACATAAAAACCACCTCTCACAAGTCAGGAAAAGCTCATCGTGATGCTGCTCGGCACTATTTGAACCATAGCTCTGCGCCATAGTTGAAAAGCCACGTAGAATTGTTTGGACATCAGTTTGCCAAAGGTGCCAACTAAAGTCGAAGAATTGCGACGAGATCTGCCAACAAATTAAACTGGACCTTATCCTTTACTAAAGCAAATAACTAAGCTTTGGTCCAACAATAGATTCATGCAAGAGGAGAAAGGAAACTGATAAGGGGATGATGTTAGTAGTAGACATACCTCAGCAAAGGTTCTCTGATCTGCGGTGAGACGCTTAGTGGACAATTCCTTTAAGGTTCGAAAAAGAATGAGAAAGATTCTGTGAGAAGCAAGAACGTCAGCTGAGTGAAGCTGTTGCGCTAGTACCGAAAAGAGGTCAGGCCTGACATCATGAAGCACGAAAAACCATTTATTTTGCTAACAGAATCAATGCATAAACTCAGCAAACCAAGGAAGACACTGTCCCGTTAGTTATGATACATGAAGAGAAAATGCTGACCATTCCCTAGGATAATCAAAGCGAGCTATCTTCGATATGAGAACCGCCAACATTTCTGCTATCTGCAGAAAAGCAAATAAAGTCAGATAGATATGCTTATAAATTATATGTCTTAATTGGTGCAGCCAAGGAAAATAAATCAAAACTAATTCATCAACAGCCAAAGCAAATGTTACAACACCTTGTAGTTCTCTTCTCTCAAGTGAGACAACAATTTCTGCCTCAGATGACTCTTTTCCTCGTTGCTCATACTCCTGTAAAAATTGCCAGAAATAGT
The DNA here is from genome assembly GCA_028015245.1 of Cardamine occulta. Classification (NCBI taxonomy): domain Eukaryota; kingdom Viridiplantae; phylum Streptophyta; class Magnoliopsida; order Brassicales; family Brassicaceae; genus Cardamine; species Cardamine occulta. The sequence goes on along the minus strand of CM051373.1, from coordinate 11,997,754 downwards.
GTCATCAACGCTGAACAAATAGGGCAGTAACTTTGCAGAGCAAGAACCATAACACACCTAAAAATATAAATAAGTGTAATCATAAACCAGATTCTAAACTAAGCCAAGTTAACATTCTTGGAAGGTGAAATATCCCAATGTTGCAATTTGGTTGCAGTTATCAGTAAGAAAAGTTGAACCTACCATGAGTTTCGTCTGCTCTTCCAATGACGATTGATACTGTTCTTGAAATATACTGAGGCCATCAGTCTAACGTCCACATGGGAGACCAAATCCTTAGATGTAATTACTTCCTGTAACCAAACGCGAGGAAATGAGCTAGTAATATCGAGACGAGATTAGCAGAAAAACTACAAGAGCATAGCTTAGAAACACTACCATGAGGCAAGAACAGAAACCAGGTCTACTCTCCGACTGAGACAGAGCCTCCTCCGCCGGCCGCCGCACAGTTTCGTCACCGCTCATTGAATTTGCTAGAAGCGAGTACATAGCAGGCAAATCGGAAGCCGATAACGCCATCAGATCCGACGAAATCTTAACCTAATTAAGCCAATGAAGCGTTGAGGATGAACCCTAGGGGTTTGTGACGACGACAATAAAATCTCACGGCGGCGGAAAATAAGAAGCGAAGCTAGCAGAGATAGAGAAGAGAAGAAAAAAGAAGATCGTCTTCTTCTTCCTCGTCGTCTCCTTTCTCCGTCTTTCAACCTCTCTAAAGCTTAACAATGCCAATAGTGAAAAATATTTTCTTCTCTTTTCACAGTCAAAGGAAAAAATTACTTACCGTCGCTCTGATCGGATTCCGATCACTGTACCGGAGACTTTAGTTTTGGGTTGATTACAGAAGACTGGGCCCTAAATCAATAGGCCCAGATAATTATAGCGCGTGATCTTAACGGCGCGTGACCGCAATCGAACTACGATCGTTCGCTTGCTAAATTCTCATTGGTTAGGATACGTGGGATTACATCAAATTTACCACGTATGTACCCGCCTTAAATTGAGAACGGGAAACAACCGGAATTTATTTTCAGGAAATATAGGAAAACCCTAATATGTTTTGAAGTGATTAATTTTCCCCCTCAATTTCTTAATCTAATTGACGAATTTGGCGTCTGTTTGCAATAACTCTAAATATGGGAAATATTTTAAGGGCATCTCCAATAGCTCATCTCATTTTGAGGGGAGCAAATCCTCAAAATAAGGATTTGATGGTGCATTACCCCAACAATGACATTTTTAAAAAAATCTTTAAAAAATTATTAATTTGCAATATAGTCTTTAATATTGACAAAATCTACCAATAATAATAAAAATTCATAAAACATACATTTAATTTATTATACAACACACAATATTATTTATTATATTGTATAACATAATAGTATATAATAAAAGTTACATGATAAGATACTACTAATAAATATAGGCTCTCTCGATGATAATACACGTGAGTTTATGAGATATGAGAAAACAAAAATTATACAAAAAAGAACCCAAGAACAGCAACAACAACTTTCATTTGCTCCGAATATTTATGAACAATATTTTGGTGATTTTGGAGGTTCCGGATCCGATTTACCTGAATACTAGTATTTTGATACCACTTGTAATATATGTAATATTTATGTATTCATATAATTTGTTTTAATTTGTGTTAAATTTGTTTAATATATTTTTATTTTGTGTGAACTTTGTTTAATGTATTTTTCTTTTGTGTGAACTTTTTATTTAATGTTATATAATATTTTTCTATTTTAGTTTATTTTAATGTGTTTAAGTTTTTTTAAATTAAGTTTTGGTATTATTATTTGTGAATGATATAATTAGAAGGACCAAATGAAAAAAAAAAAACGTTTTGGGGATTAGAGAGTTTGCTGAATTGCTCAAATTTGAGTATTTGAAAATTTGAGTATTTGAAGGCTTGTTGGAGATCATTCTAGAAATATCGCTTTTCTTCTTTAAACCCAGCAAACCTATTTAATGAATTGTTTTCTTCTCGATTTTTCCCGAAGTGTAGAGCTCCGTGAATAATAACACCGCTTAGAACTTAGAACAATAAGAAGAAGATTCAGAATTTATACATTCAGGATGGTGAGAACAAGATTGGCGATATCTGTTGTTCTTGTGTCGACATTTTTGTTGTTATATGCGGAAGCGAAGAGCGTTGATCCTTACAAGGTACAGTTTTTCCAATTCAGGGAATTTACCCCAAAATTGAGATTCATCTCGTTTTCTTTTCTCTTTTCATTCATAAGTCTCTTGATTGGGGGAAAACTCTGAATTGGGTTGATGATTACTTTAAATTCACTGCTTTCTAATTGAGGGTTCCCCTTTGTTCGCTATGAGGGGTTTCGAGTATTACTGAAATTTATTCAATGATCACTTTGTTTATCAAAATCGGTACTAAGTTCGGATTCGTATTGGGGATTAGGTTTTGCTTAGCAGTTTTTGCCATTGATTAGAAAGATTATTAATTACTGCAGAAAATTTTATACTTACGTTGTATGACTCTTCAGGTTCTTGGAGTGTCTCGGGATGCTAAGCAGCGTGAAATCCAGAAAGCTTTCCACAAGTACGTACCCTTCTCTTCTAGTCACTGGTTAAGTTAAGAACTCGAATGACTGATATCAACAAATGAAATTCGTTACTCATGCAGCTTGTGATTTATTTTTTGTAGGCTCTCTCTGAAATATCACCCAGATAAAAACAAAAATAAGGGTGCTCAGGAGAAGTTTGCTGAGATTAATAATGGTAGGTATCTAATTTCAGGCCTTGTTTATTATTTCATGGATATTGTGTGTTGTAGCTAAAGCAAGTTTGAGGGATCCTGTAAATGAATTTTTTAGACATTATAAGATTGTTCTTGCTGTGGCCATGGGTTAATGGCATAAATTGAAATTATGTTGATCTTATACGTGTAACAGCTTATGAGATCTTATCTGATGAAGAGAAGAGGAAAAACTATGACCTTTATGGAGATGAGAATGGACAGCCTGGATTTGACTCGGGTTTTCCCGGAGGTAATGGTGGGTTTTCATACTCCTCAAATGGTGGCCATGGTGGTGGTTTCAGTTTTGGAGGACCAGGTGGATGGCAAAATATGGGTGGTGGGGGAGGTTCCAAATCGTATTCTTTCTCGTTTGGCGGTGGTGGTCCTAGTGAAAGCTCTTTTGGTTTTGGGATGGATGATCTCTTTTCCATGTTTTCGGGTGGTGGGTCTAAAGGAAGAGATAATTTTGGTGGCTTTGGTAGCTCTTCGAAGGCTGAATCGGGATCCAAGAGCAGTAAGGCAGCAACTGTCAAAACCATAAATTCTCAGGTCTACAAGAAGGAAATTATAGACCAAGGCATGACTTGGCTTGTGTTGTCGTATCTTCCATCTCAAAGGGGAACCCAGTACCATGAATCGATCATAGAGGAAGTTGCTGAGTCATTGCAAGGAGCTTTAAAGGTAAAACATGTGCTTAAGTTACTTGATTTTGTGGGTTTTAGATTTTAGACGAAGAGCTTTTTTTTTAGTTGTAAAGATGGTTGATCCTCATGTCTTCTTTTTTGGTTTAAGAAGAAGTTTAGTCTTTTGTTTTTTACATGAATAAATTTTATGTTTACAGGTTGGGCGTATAAATTGTGAAACAGAATCCTCTCTTTGCAAACAACTACACATAGTTCCTTGTAGGGCTCCAAGGTTGTTTGTTTATTCATACACATCAAGTGGCAAAGCTACCTTAGCAGAATATACTGAAGAGCTTGTTGCGAAAAAGGTGAAAAGCTTCTGCCAGGAACATCTACCGAGATTCTCAAAAAGGATTGACCTGAATACATTCGATGTCTCTGCTGTCAGCTCACAAGGGACTCCTAAAGTTATGCTTCTGTCAACGAAGAAAGACACTCCTGTCATCTGGCGTGTTCTTAGTGGCTTGTACTATGGACGCCTTGTCTTTTACAACACAGAGGTTTGTCATATTTTGGCTTTAACTTCCACTTACATCAATATCACTATATAGTTATTGTTGTTGCGAATCTTCTGCTCCTAGAAATTTTGGGTGGTTTCCTGGTCCATGTTTAAAGACGCGACAGCAAATTTGAGCTTAATTATGTTTACTTGAGGGATTGGGTGTTATCCACTAGACAAGGAATCTTTATAACTAAAGCATTCTCTTTTGATGATCTTTAGGTCCATGATACTTCTGATCCAAAGATACAAAAGTTGGGGGTTGACGCACTTCCAGCAATAGTTGGCTGGCTATCAAATGGGGAGAAGCAAGTCTTGAAAACAGGTATCTCTGTGAAAAATATGAAATCAGCTGTCCATGAACTTGGAAAATTGCTTGAAGGATTTGAGAAAAAGAACAAGAAAGTCTCTTCTAATAGTCAGCCAGGCCAAGCGTCTAGCGAGTCCTCAGAAAGGATACCTCTTCTCTCCAGACCAAATTTCGATTCCATTTGTGGGGAGAATACTCCTGTTTGTATCATCGGTGCCTTCAGATCTTCACATGGTAAAGAGAATTTGCAGTCAATATTGTCCAAGGTAAGCAAATATATCACCCGTATGATAAGTAAACACAATTCTCTGGTAAATGTCAAAAGTGAAGCCGTGTTTTTCTTCAAGCCAATTCCTTTTGTTTTTGTTTTTGGCTCATTGACTTGATGATCAATAATCCCCTGGCTCTATTAATTTGTCTAGGTATCCCAGAAATCACTGTCTCGACGACAAGCTTCAACCACAGGTTCTCAGGACACAGTAACCTATTCGCTTCTAGAAGCAGCAAAACAATCTTCGTTCTTGAGCTCACTTGACAAATCAGAGTTTAAAACTTCTGATAAGCTCATAATAGCTTACAAGCCTCGACGAGGTAAATTTGCAACATTCAAAGGCGATATGACTATGGAAGAAGTTGAGAAATTCATAGCAGCTGTTCTTAACGGAGACATACAATTCACAAAGGCAAGGCAGAAACCTCAGATCAAATGATAGTTTTTTTTTTTTTCATAAGACCTTAGTTTCAGAGATGTACATAGTTTTGGAGGAGAAAAAGTTATTTTTCACCGTGTCCTGTGTTGCAACTTGCAAGCTACTCTTGGAGATCAATTATTCTAGTTGCAGAGAAAGTTTGTGTATCCTCAAGAGACGTGAAATAGTTCTTTCTATAGGACTAGATTTACGTTAACATTGTAATTGAGTTCTTTGTAATTATATTATAAATTATGATATAAAATGCTGAGTTTTGACTCAAGTTTAAACCCCACCACACTTCCTGAATGAACCGGTAATATTGGTCCCAGCTGAACCCTCTAGTCTGCTAAAAACGCTGATTTGACATTGTCGCTAGCTCTGGCTCATCTTTTTCTTCTTCAATCGATCATGTTGTCAATCCGACCATTATCTCTTTATCCTGTCATAGAAATTCAATCTCTCTGAATGCAAATTGTCTTGTTTCGGGACTGATTATACCGAACGTTGGGTTTGACTTTAGATCGACCAAACTACCGATCCCAAAAACCGGAAAAAATCAGTTAAAACCCGCCACCCAAAATTCCTGATTGAACCGGCCAAATTTATGGTTCGATAAACCCCTCTCCCCCCCAATTCAAGGCAGAGTCCTGATTTTTTGAGCGAAAGAAAAACCCTGGTTCTTCCACTGTCGCGAGTTCTGCTTCATCTGTCATCTGCTTCGCAAAATCGATTTGCTGGTATTGTAACTCGTGTAACAGGTCTCACTGTCTTTCTCCTGGACTTCGTCAATTTCCAGGTTCTTACCATCCCCTTCAGATATTTTGGTTTTTCATTGGTCGATTTCTTTCTCCTGAATAGGTTTCAGTTTCTTTTTTGCTTGTTAGGCTTAAACTCCAGGCTCTTGCATTGTACGATTTAGTTTCAATTCAGTCCTTTCAGTTTCCTCGAATCAGTTAGGTTTAGCTCACTTAGTTTATCATAGTTTGAGATTTAGATACACAAGATCGATTCATGAATTTGTTGACAATGCTATGGTGTTTATCAGAAATGGTTTCCACGTTTGATATAATCTTATTGGGTTGGTTTGGATTGAGAATATTGTAAGATGCAATTGATGGATTATGTCATTTTGTATTAGAAGTATCATTTAAAAGATCTATTCACCCTTTGGAGCCTTGTAGTTTTGTCGCAGATGGTTGTATGCCTGTTGCTCAGAATCACATTTTAGATAGTACATCTTGGACATGGGAATCCAGAATCTGTTATGGCAAGTGACAAAGAAATCATTCACTGGAGGTATTATAGGGCTCACCATTTCAGATAGATGTTGTAGCGTTGTTCCGGTGAGAGGAGATTCCATGTCTCCCACATTTAATCCCCAGAAAAATTCTTATTTAGGTAAGCGTCCTTTTTCTTATAATGCTTGAAAGTAGACTCTTGCTTCTTTTGGTCCATTCTTCTTTCTTACTAGATGTTTCAATTCTTGGTGCAGATGATTATGTACTCATTGACAAAATTTGCCTTAAGGATTATAAGTTAGCGCGAGGTGATGTTGTAGTGTTCGGGTATGTTCCCTCTAATGCCAAACCACTTTTGAGTCATCTTTTGACAAGAGAAAGATCACTGTATAATGAGTAATATTTGGTTACATGTTGGTCTCTTTTTAATGTCTTTTCTTGGAAGTAAGCATTCACAATGTTATTAAAACTAATTCACAATTTGTGGTTTCTGATTCACGAATTTGTCCATATTCAATCCCTGAACATAGCCCCAGAAAAACTTTACCTTTTATATAATGTAATCGAAATATTTGGCCATGAAACAAACTCTTTGGATTCTGGTATTGTCTTTTGCTTCCAAAGCTCAGTTTCTTTCTGTCTCGTATGTTTCTTCTGACATTGTTTTGTATGCGTTCTAAGTTATATATTTTGAAATACATCATTGAGCTCCTGACAATGGGAACTACATATCTCTGGCAGCTCTCCAACACATTTCAGAGATAGATACATAAAGAGGATAGTCGGGATGCCTGGTGAATGGATAAGTAGTTCTCGTGATGTGATCAGAGTTCCAGATGGTCATTGTTGGGTAGAAGGAGATAACAAAAGTTCCAGCTTAGACTCAAGAACCTTTGGCCCTGTAAGTCCTCTACTTCCAGACCTCAACAGATATTTTCATACATTTTGAACTTAGATGATCGGATATAATACTCTTCAAGGCTTTGTCCCATGTGACTGATCTGGATAAACTTGTTTGGCAGATTCCTTTGGGTTTAATTCAAGGACGGGTCACTCGTGTCGTGTGGCCTCCTCAAAGATTAGGCAAGATTGGTTGATAAAGCTAATGGAGAAGAAGATGAAGGAAAAGGTATGTTCTTTACTCTTCTGAATGAATATTCCCTTCCTCTTGAGGAATCTGCTTTATACCCAAGAATGGTTTATCAGAAAGTTTGAAAGTTCATTTTTTCACCTTTTTATATAATGTAGGAGTCTTGTTCACAATTTTTCTGGTGTTTCCAATGTGTCTAGTCGAATCCAAAATTCGTCTCCGTGTTCCTCAAGATTCTCGACATATTCACATTTTTATCATTCCGTTCTCAAATCATTAAAGTCACGTCTCAATGATGACAATTAACAAACACATTCTTGTATTGGAACAAAGCTTTAGCTCACCCTTCTAGTAATACACTTTGTCCTGATTTTGGTTCCGGTTCATTGCGATCTTTTTTTACGGCTTAATTCTGATGTCTTAGGTTTGAAAAAAAAAAGCAAAATGGAATTCCAAATGAAATTAATTGTAATTAATTTCACTCTGTCGATCTGGTTTTCTCGGTGGTTCGGACACCATAAATTAAACCTAATCCAATCGTAAAGACATAATAAATGGTGTAATAGATAATTGTTGTACGCGTGTTAAGTGTGATTAATTTGCTTGAAGAGAAAGGCCATGGGCCGCATAACCCTGTCTATTTAATTCTTTTTTAACTATTCTCTATATATATAAATGCATGGAAAATTCGAAACCTCTCTTTCTCGGGCGTTTCTCCTTCGGGGTAAGATCGATTTTGGTTCTTCCACTTTTTTTTTCTCTTTCTCGCACGAATTTTCTCGTCTCATCTGGGAAATTTTTTTCTTCGCTGGAAAATTCCTGCGAGATTTTATTTTCTGTTTCTCTCTCCTACTTTATTTCTTTTTTCAGTCGGCATCTTGCGAACTACGCAAGTTTTCTTTAGTTACTATTCCGTTACCTTTTTTTAGACATTTGATCGAAGCTTTTTCTCGAGATT